>JAPMOB010217826.1:0-20304 GCA_029875015.1 Lepomis gibbosus | reverse complement strand
CACACACACACACACACACACACACACACACACACACACACACACACACACACACACACACACACACACACACACTTATCAGATATTTCCAGATTCATCTTCAGTCCTTCAAATGCCGCCATTCTCTTTCTGTCCTTATCACTACATGTCTAGACAGGGAGCTAGCCCATCGTCGTCCTTCGACAATGTGACAGTGTCGTACATATAGCCACTCCGGAAGCCGTATAGACAAAGTCACTGCTGAGTTTCTCATTTCATTTCTCTCATGTGTAGAGTGGAAGTCCCAGTCTGGGCATAAAGTTCCCAGCAGTCTCTCTGTCCTGCTATTAGAACTGGTACCACTTCTTGTCCTTGCACTTCAGCATCAGCTGTGAAAAGAAAAAGTCACATACCGTCGTCGATGGTGAGGAACAACACGTTTGACGTCGCTTCATTTCCCGTACAGAGCAGATTTCTTTAGATTAACAACACATTTTTTTTAAAAAGCTTTGAAGCTGTTGAATGTACCACTTTTAAACACCAGTTTGGTATTGCTGGGGTAAATAAATAACATCATGCTGGAGAATTAGCCCCACCGAAATCTACTGTAGGGATGGGAAGTGTCAGAGCAAATATGTAATTGCTAACATTTCTGTGTGTTGTTATTAGGTAATGGGATGAGAACAATGGAGCTTGCTGTTTTTTTACTATCTTTTTCTTTATTATTTTTAATATTATAAGAGTTATTTCATTATTTCAACAGCTATAATGTAACTTAAAGCAAACAAATTCTGTAATAGTTCCAAAGCTAACATGAACAAAATATTTCATGCATTCTTTTCAGTTTCTCTATACCCCTTAATTAATAACATTAATTATAAACACATTTCAACTCAAATTATGAAAGACTGAATTAAATGATAAACATTTTTTAAATCATAAGTTAGGTTAAACATTTTCTTGGAACTTTTAATGATCTGGTTTTTACCTCATGAGCGTGTTTGGAGAAGGTTTCTGCACTGGTCATCATCAAGGCGGTTCGGTCCTCAAGCTCCCCCAACCTTTGGCCTCTCTCATCCAGAGCAATGCGGGCCCGCGCCAGATCACCCACCACTCCACTAGCTGCCACCTTCATGCCCTCCACCCCGACCTGCCCAGGGATGTGCTGGGCCAGACTCCGAGAAGCCTTCCCAGCTGCTGCCTCACCAACTGTCGAGAAAATGACGGGAGGCGGAGAAGAAAAGCACATTCTGAGTTAATTTTTTGTTAGCCATTTGCTAATAGTTGGACAGTGCCTGCTAGATATTGATATGTGATTACAAGTGACATTTTAAGTGGATTAGTATCCACTAGAATAAAACTCTTTATATAGAAAAAAAGATAAATCACGCACAGAGCTCCTCTCTGTCGAAGGAATGGGTATTGCCTCCAAAGAAGCCCTTTAGAAAGCCTCTGTTCTGGGCTTCTGGTGTTTCTATTGGGGTAAACAGCTCTCCAAGCATCTCCTGAAATGAAAGAAAATTAAAAACAAAAAGAGGAAAATCATAGCAATCAATAAAGTTTTTCCTTAAACAATTCATTCCAATTCTGCACCGAAGATGTACTGACGCTATTTGTTGATCACACATTTGTCATCCCTGAGGGTGGGGGTGAAAATGCCAAGCATTCCTCCCTTTATCACCTTTGAGAAAACTGCCATAGTGTCAATTCTTATAATTGTATAATAATGTTGGCCTAACTGTAAGTTGACTTGTCTACATACACGGACAACTTCTCCTCAATGACAGGGGAGTACCTATTGTTGCCTGTAGGTGGCACTATGGCAGCATCATGTCACAAACCCCGCTAACATCTATTATCATTAGTGAGGGTGCAGTGATGGCCCTTAAGAATAAACGCATCTATGAATATGAATATGCCCATGTCTACACACCCACACACTCACACAGTAAAGCCATATCAACACAGTGGGCCCCGTGGAATTCAAACCACACTTGACAACAGTGACATTTCACTTCAATGGCCTCTGTCAGCTCTCGATGGGAATAATGGCACCTGCCTATTTACTGCACCAGTACTTTTCTGAACTTGATGTAAGATGTGAAACGCAAATTGTCAGATAAGCAAAATTAGAACGTTCTCAATGTGTGCACACGCGTCAGTAGCTTTCATAAAACCAAACAGCAAAATGCTGCGACATGTTGCATGTCAGAGAGACAAATAAACGGACTGATATACAGTGTATAGGCTGGATGGACAGATAAACAGCATGCACACACAAACTGCAGCGCTGACCTGCAGGTTGTCACACATCTCCTGGCTGTATGTAATTCTCTGGATCTCTGTCGGGGAGCTGAGATATAGGGCCTGTCCCCCGTTGGTGAAGCAAAAGGTTCTTGCAATGCGCATGTCTGTCAGAGGCAGGTAATTGACATCTATCAGCGGTCTCAGACTGGGCAAACTGTGGGCAGAGCGAGAAGAATAAAAGACGTTCATACAAATTGTACCATGCAAATTAAACCACACCACAAATGGGAGTCAAATTTGGGCAGTATGATTATAGAAAAGATAATAATCATGATTCAAATCTAATCTGAATTAAGGATTGTTTATCACCATTTATTCTGTAATAAAACATTTATTCTGTGTGACAGATAGAAAACTGGTTTAATTTTATAATGTACCTATTGCAACTACAAATACCTCTCTCTTCAAATGTACAAATCACATGAAATCAAATAGTATACTTAGAGATAAGAGATAGAAATAAAACATCCAACCAAGCAGAGAAGAGTCAGTCCTATGTAGACAAGGTAAGATACATGACATGACATGAAAACATTTTTGCCTTTAGCTAGTGAAGTATTTGAGAAACAGAGACCAGTTAGTTACAGTGTGTTCACATTAAATACTAATAATTTAATCACACTATTCACAGTTTACCTGTGAAAAGGAAGCACTTTATTTAATGCATCAGCGCAGGCACTCTAAATGCAAAGCATTCATTTTGCACTCAACTAAGTCTAATTAATTGTCAAGGCCAAAGTCAATTATTATAGGATTAATTGTGTGGTCTAAGCCAACATTTCTGCCGCAGGAAAAAATTACATCAAATCCAGGTTATTTTTGTCAGGTAAAAACATCAGAGTTTCCGTATAAGTCTGTGTACAGACAGACTCAAACTCAATCTCATAATGCAGATGTACAAAACTTGCAGCTTGTCACATTTTTTGTAAATAGACGAGAGCCTGCAGTTATACCTGAGCGTCATGACGTGTCCGTTAGCACAGAAGCAGGCCAGGCACACGCTGTTACACACAGATACCACGTCGGCTCGCAGCACAAAGGATGACTCTGTGATGTTGTGGACAAAGAGGCAAGACTGCGAGGGCATCAAGAATACTTTGGCCTGCCTCTCGGAGCACACTACAGCCAGATGTCCCTCTCCGCAAGTGTCTTGGGAGGAGGATGGTGAAAAGTTGACTAGCTTGCGCCTTCTCGGTCGGTCGGGGTCCTCGGGGGCGTTGGGATCGCGCCAGACCTCATAGGGGCTCTGAATGAGCGCTCCCATGCAATCCAAGAAGGCAAAGCGCAAAACTGAGCCCTTCAGCATCATGACCGTTCCTGGGAGAGATAACAGAGGGAAGGTGTGAAGTCTGAAACTAAAAATTCCAAAAGCTACGGCACATTCTCATGAGCCAGGAAGGTGCTGAATGCATACAATAGCATAGTCACCTTCTAGGAACCTAGACTAAGCTGGTTTGTACTGTTGGTCCTAAGCAATTCATTATTTACACATTTATTGATGTTGTTTTTTTACAAATACAACATTTACTGCATAAGATACTCTCTACAATCCACAAAAGCACTTTGAAAACACACAGGGAGAGTTCAACAAAGCATTTCCCTTCTCCTTGGAACTGATTCTATGACCTTCCAGTAATAAGCCTGCTTCTTGTACGTTCAGTCTCAAGAGAACAACTGCTGCTTCAAAGGGCCTGGAGTTTTGGGTCTATTGATGTTTTTGCTCTGAGACCTTTTTTCATCACGCAGCAGGGTTTCTGGACCGGTAATACATGTCTGAGTGGCTTGTTTTTGTTTAGTCAGAGTGCAAACACAATGGAGCTGCAGAATCTAACCCTGTTGAGTGAACCCTTGAGTGCAGACGGTGAGTGTCAATGGAAGATCGTGCATGACAAACGCCTGTCGAAGTTCTGCAAGACAACAGATTTATAACTCAGTTTTTAACTAAAACAAATGTGTTTTTAAATGCCCTTAAGTATGAGTAAGATCAGGGGAGAGTTGAGTTTCAAATGCTGCTCACACACAGTGCACTTAATTCCTCAGGTAATTTACCAGCTCTTACTCTAAAAGCCTCGTATTGCATCAACATCGCATTTTCTCATACGTCTGAGTGGGTGTTTTGTGTCAAACATACAAGTGGAATTGAGATGAAAGCTAATATTTCTGCACTTAAATGACTGTTCTGAGTGTGTGTAGGCTATATTATTATTTGTGAAATTTCTAGTTCACATCACAATAATATAGAAAATGAAAGGATTCCAAAAGTGTACTCCAGACTCAACAGGCAGCTGTTTTCAGCCCAAAAGCTCAAACACCCGCTGTACATTACCTGCCCAGCACTGAACAGCCACATAATGGAGCATTTAGCAGCTAAAGAGTCAGATATTTCCCTCAGGAGTTGGTAGAATCCATAATCAGATAACTGATCCATAATCAGAAGACTGAACATTGTCTTAATCTGCAATCATCACGTAGTCAGACACAACTCCAAATGAGCAACTGTTTGCTAAAAATCCATATTAGCTTCATAGCAATATGTGAAAGTTGTGTTTACAATAACAAAACATTCAATTAAAGCAGGTTTAAAGTCCACAACATCAGTCACATTGACTCAGACCCTTAGGACAAGGCCTAGCCTTTTGGTTTGAACCTACTGTAGTTGATTGAACCTTTTTCGTATGCAAAATACTTAAAGATGAGACAAATGAATATAGTCTGGACACTTTGTGCTACTTAAATTGAGCCCCATTTTGAGTCAGCAGTTTTGGGCCAGCAGTTTAGAAAGGCTCTATTATATCCCAAATCCCAGTGTGTTTCATAACAAATGGTTAAAAAACAGGTAATGGAGGACAAAGCATGGTCATTTTATTCTATTTCCACCAATCACAGTGAAAAATTAGGCTTTTTGTCTGTCATGTGGCGCATAAAACCCATTATCACAGCTTCAAAGCCACAGGTGTGAAGAAAATTTCAATAAAAAGGATGTAGTCTGAATTGAAAATCGTTGAATTGGTTAATAGCTTGCTAGTAGTGGTGAGAACAGTCTTAAAATGATGGTGAGATTAAAATAATAATGAAATTTATACCATTTCATTTTGTAGTTCTTAATGCCTTCCTCCTTTTTATTCATTATCTTTGAAAAGAGAACAGCAGTTTTGAATTTTTATAGATTAATAGATTCATTTTTGGGATTTGGTTGTTTATAGTGGATTTTCTATTATAATTACATTACATTACATTTATCTGACGCTTTTATCCAAAGCGACTTACAATTGCTGTATATGTCAGAGGAAGCAAGTAGGGGTTAAGTATCTTGCTCAGAGACACAGTGGGGATTGAACCCGGGTCTCTCACACCAAAGGCGGGCGTCTTAACCATTACGCCATACTACCCCCATAATAATTCTGATTTATTACAACTTAGTTGTCTTATCTTTAGAGGTCTGTGTACACACCATCACACCATTGCCACAACTAAGCAGTCACACCTTGTTTAGTGGTAAAAGCACTGGAGATGTTGGTAAAAATCCCTGTTTGTGCAGGAAATTGTGCACATCACTATGGTAAAGACACCTGTGAGATGAATCCCTAGCTATTTGGGACCTACCACTGGGGCCAATGGTCACAGGTTCCTCCATCCTTTCCTCCTGGTCGGTGGGAATGGACATTGGGATGAGCAGGACCACGCCTAGGCTGGTGCCCACCCACAGACATGGGGTGGGCAGGGCGTCACCCTTGCGCCCGAAGGACTCTCCAAGCTGCAGTGTGGTGATAGCCTCTTTGGTGTCCCGGTCGATGCTGGACACACTTGAACTGCGGGAACGGCTGAAGGAGTTTTCACGACTCTCTGTGGCAGTAGCCGCCAGACGCAGGTGCGTGGTAGAGGCAGAGATGATGCAAGAGCAGAGAGACATGACGCAATGGCCAGAGAAAGCGGAGCGAGAGAGAAAACAGGAAAGAGAAAGGTAGAGTTGGAGGTGTTGTGGAAGGGAGCAGCAATGTGTCGGACAAAGGAGAAAGAAATGTGGTATGAGAGGACCAAAAGGTTAAAAAGAAAATAAAAACATAGTAAGGAGGAGAGTGATAAGGAGCGCAGAGGACAAATATTCTAAAAGTCACATATGCTTTGTCTGCAGACTGTATGCAATGTACAAAAACTCTGAAACAAATATGTGATACACTGAGAAGCAAAGTGATCAGTCATTACAGAGGGACGACTGGACGGAAACATAGTCTCACATCAAACCCTGTACACACACACACACACACACACACACACACACACACACACACACACACACACACACACACACACAAAACAGACTTCTGTCTTTATTTATTGAGAGTGCACTGGTTTTTATGTAGCGGCCAGATACACTGCATTTACAGACAGACACTCACGAGGATGCACACACATACTCTCCGGCAGTTCTCAAACTCAAACCCTCCTTTGACTCCGTTTGAGTGCTACTCATTCAGGTCCTCTATTCTGTACTTAAAGCCTCCATCATAAAAGTATTTCTGTATTGCTGCATTTCTGAATTATTCAGAACCCGGCAATGTGCAGTACTGCATTCCCAGCCCAGTGTTGCACAGAGCGCAGACTTTATGTAACAACAAACTACAGATGGGTGCAAAGCCTGGTGTACACGTGTCAGGCTAAAATTAAGAAAATTCTGACAGATGTTCAATGAATGCAATTTTCAGGAACATTTCAAGGCACTATAAGAACCAAAATTAAAACAGACTTAAGAAAAGCCATCCAATATTTATGAGTGGCTTGCGGGATGTTTCAGTGTGCTGTAGGCCAAAATGTACGCTGCCTGCATAACATACAATATGCACTGCTGTAAAGATGGCATCACCCGACTCCCTACGCCTCGGGACAAGAGCAAGCACTTCTAGGCATGTTTTAGACGAAACAGGGCCACAGGACGGACTGACATACTGACTGACGGACGGACGGATGTATAATAATCAGCAGGACAGCAGCTTTGTGGCCGAAGCCCCCTTACCTCTCTCACTCCAGGAGTAGGGGGCGGTGGTGTGGTGCTCGTCGTGGGAGTACATAGTGACTCCATGTAACTGCTGAAGCATTGCCCTCCTGGATGCATAACCTACTCATTCCCCACAACATGGACCCCATATCACAAACCACACCCGCCACGCCCCAAAGAAACACACACAAAGTGCAGCCACACAGCCAGAAAAAAATAAATAAATAACCCAGACGAGACGGACAGATGAACAGCAGAACCAGAGAATGACAGAAAGGGAAAGAGAGAAAGATGCAACTGAGTGTGGAGAGATTGATTCAAATATATACAGAGAAAGAGAATGCGTCTGAATAGGCCGCTCGTCTATGTTTCTGGTGGCCACACAACCTCTACTCGCTCATCCATGTGCTCTCTAAACCCTTTCAGCACCCATGTGCTCTTAACACTGTTGGCACAAGAGGCGCAAGTTTATACGCTTCTCATGTTAGTAATTCTGATACAGCATCCCTACATGCAGTCCGATGCGGTCAGAGAAGAGCTACTTCTGTACAGCAATGTTGCTCGACAGCCCACATTTTGATACTGCTTTCTCCGATACTGCTGCAGTTCCAAAACTGGCGTAAGGAGTCAAACACAGAAGCAATTAAATACGAAACTGACAGGAAAACTCCTGCAAAGCTGCTACAAAGCTACAAGAATGGAAAGTTGTTGTTTTACAGTATCAGAGCAGTATCAATATATTTGGGTTTGTTTGTTTTTTTGTCACAATTCTGGTATCGTGACAACACTGCTGTACGATGCCACAGACAGCCACAAAGACAAAACAGCCTGTTGCTGCGAGTCTGGGTAGCAGCAGCTTGGTTTTTGCCGTGTGTCGCTGGGGTGTGTTTACGCTGTGTGACAGGGCCTGTGGGGTGCTGGCTAATGAAAGTCAGGCACAGTGGTACTTTGACAGGACACAGGGACTCCTGGGGGGGCCCTCACAGGGAGCTGGAGGCAGGCGAGGCAGGTGATAAGGGAAGGCAGACAATCTGAAGCGTTGAGACAGACAAAGTTCCAGATTTATACAGTGGTACATGCACATACACCCACACACAGTGTAGAGAGACAAGGACAGACACCTGGAGAGTTAGCTGAACTCCTTTTTTTCATTTCCATGTACCACCAATGTGTACAATGACTGTATGATGCCAATTAACACATATAAATAGATGTATCAAACAGGTTTTCCAGGATTTAATTGTGTGCTTAATTGGGGAAATAAGTGATCTTTAGCTTCAAAATGTAACTTTTTACCAGTTAAGTTTGTTAATTATTGCAGGGATCCAACAAGGAATCATTTATCACAAACCCATTAAATGGCAGGACCTCTGCTTCGGCATTTGGTTTTTATCTTGCAGTCAAACAGGTACGTAGGTGTGAGTAGGTGTGGACTTGAGTGTCCTTTGAAGCCTCTTCAGCATCTGGCCAGGTAGTCAGTGAGTCACCTCAGCTCTGTGCTATGGTGCAGTGAAATATATTCTATTACTGCCTCTTTTGCTTGTGAAATTTGTGATATTATGGGATTTGTAATATGTGGTTCATACTTAATTGAAGTTGTACAATGTAAGGTCACACTGTGGGGAAACAGCAACTCATCTCTGTATACTAACAATCCAATGGAAACTGATAAGAACATACACACACTCCATCTTATGGAATTTCCTGTTCTTAAATAACCAATGCCAATTTTAAGACCAAATAGGTGAATTTAACAATATTATACAATTCTGTCCTCTATATATAAATATATATATATACATAATAGGTGTACTACCTAACCAAGATGGTAGGTATGGAAATGTTTACTGTACAGTGAGTGTGGCTTCCCCTGCCATTTCCCTTCTGTCTCCTCGCCTGGCATGCAGGCCTCATTAACATCGGCCTCATCTCTCGCACCGCTTGCTGACCTTTAATTATTCCAGTGATCCTGCTGGCTCTTCACTGTGGTAACCCAGTGTAACTGATAAACAACAGTGCCAAAGGTAGGCAACAGATAGAGAATATGCAACGGTCTGCTGGGTAAATCGACTGTTCACGCATACAGTGCTTCAATCAAAACAGCAACAAAATGAAATCTAACGGTTTACCTCCGCATTTTCCATATCAGAATGCACTGCTACAGTTAATAAGCAGATGTTGCTTCAAATGGTGCCACAGTCTCATGAAAGACATGTGAACTGATTGATCCACTAAAAATGTGCCAAAGAATCATAAACACGGACAGATTTATCAGCAATAAATCTGTTGCTCTGTTCACAGTTCAATCTACGTGGTACAATCTTCATTACACCTCACAGTATGGAAGTGTTGGGTGCATGCTAAGAAAACTTCAAAGCAAATGGTCTATCAGATAATGTAATTTTATGTGTGCCAAACTGACATTTCGGTCAGAGGACATTGTGTCCAGTTAAAAAAAAAAAGACTTACGCAGCGACATCCAAATGAGTGATTAGACACATCTGTCAAATTGTGAATAGCCAAAGATGTCTTTGAAACACAGGAGGGTTTTGTACGGTAAAATTAAATACCATGAACTTACTGCAGTGGGTGTATTTAGACAGCAAAACAACAGAGGACAACAGAGAAGATCAGCTTTGATATGCATACAGTGCTGTAAGTGAAACACTGCAGTTCACTTTTCCTTAACAAATAAAAAAAGTTCTTTACCGTTGAATTCTGACGATGACTTTTTTAATAAATTGTGGGTTTAGTAATCATCTGACATCTAGGCTGTCACGACCTGGTGTAACTAGGCCCTATGAAGATATTAATGGTGCCCAAACAATCAGTAGGACTCAATCAGCATGTAAGTCTGAAGGCCTAGCAGGTACATCCATCTCTGTCTACCTGTATGATAGATTTTCCCTTTTGGTTACTTTAAATGTCAAACTGCTACCGTGTTAAATTGTAATTCAAACTGTCATGTTAAAATATTCAAAAAGTCTGTTTCTTCCGGATAGTTTCAGAGGTTATAGATGCATTAAATCAGCTGCGATTTCTACCATCACCTGCATCGGTTTGGCTGATAATGCAGCTTTAATAAAACATTCAACTTATGCTAATGAAAAACTGCTCCAGGTCACTGTTGTATAATGGAGGTCGTTGAAGATGGTAGCGTGAATCTAACTGCAGAATTGGCGTAAAAGGGTCAACTATCAATGCACCTACCTTGTTTATTATTTAGCATCCATACTTCGCATCAGCATGTTTTGTTAAAACCCTCCACTCAAATATAGAAATCTGTGTAGCTTCACAGTACAGCACAGATGTGAAGAGAATGTGATTCCACTTCCTAAACCTGCAGTCTCTTTGGCCATCGTTTCCAATCCCCACATTCATTTCCTCTACACCCAAAAATTCATCCATCCAACAATGCCAGTCATTGTAAAGACTTAAAATGCAGCTAAGTTCAGCTCACAAACATGCCGAGTGATATTCCGTTGTTTCAAGCGTTGTTGCTTTTCCACTTAAAGAAAATATGCAGTTCTGAATGCAAGAGAGAGAGAAATAACTTGTCCAATATGACAAGAGAATGTCAGCAGTCCTGTTGAGATGAAAAGAGTGGTACGCCTCATCTTTTGTCTAAGTGGGAGGTCGTTGTTGTTATTCAAAGTCAATGGATGCCCCGACGTCTTGACGTCTGCCGCCTGGCAGTGACAGACTAAGTGCAAGATTTCAGACATATTGTGTAATCATATGTTGATGTACAATCCTGATGGAGGACATTTTTCTGTGTCAGTTCCGAAATCAATATTTTAAAATTACACTGCTGGAAGCGTCATTTTAAGCCCTCACTTGACAGCACATTCTTTTATCTCATTTTTTGTTTTTTTTGTTGGCTATCTCTTGGTATATTTTGTGTAAGAAGTATAAAACATACCAATAACAACAAGCCAAAATATGAACAATATTACATTAAAAATTAAAATATTATTATTATATTATAATATTATTATTAAAATAAAAATTGTCAAGGAGGGCCAATGTATTAAATGTCAATAGATGTTTTATCAAGGCCTTCAGAGGGTTTTGAGGGTCAGATTTACAGGTAATAATAACATAGAAATACAGCAGCAGCTATGAAAGCACTGAAACACCTGTTGGCATCGCACACATGTAAGACACTGAAACATACTATATTTACACACCCACAAATGCAGATTTTCCCTTTCTATCTCACACAAAGGCGCATGTACAAGCACACACACGCACACACAAACACACACACAGCCTGCTTGGTCAATTTATTTTTAGATGGTGCAGGTCAATGTCAGGTGTGAATTGAAATAGTTCAAATGAAAAATAAATGTCAGATTTGTCAATGAAATGTCGCAATGCCAGAGTTCAAATCATTGCTTGTACGACTGTCTTTTACTACTTATTCATGTGCTTTGTGTGCATACTGAAGGGCTATTTAAAAAACTAAATAAACAAAAAAACATGGATTTTCTGGTAACTGCAATATAAAGAAATTGTATAAACTCAACGAAATAAAGATGAAATGCTTCCCTCGGCTCAAAGTCTTGTGGATTATGAGAAAGTTGGGAGGTGTGGCCACACAACATAAACCTCATGTATGCTCTGTTAGCTAATTTACAAAAAAACAAAACACCCACAACCAATTTCTGAGAAAAGAAAAAAAAAACATGGCAAAAAAGTCAGAAAACTTGCTGTGTGCTGCTTTAAAAGTTAAACAGATGGCCTTTTTGATACACAGGAAAAAAAACAATAAAGAAATGCACTGGAGGAGTAAAAACCACTTTGTTAAAAGACTTAATATTGCACCAACCTTCAGGCCTGGGACATGGTCCACACAAGCAACAATATTAAGGGACACAATGCAAGGGCCGTTTCTTGCATTCAAGATAAGCAGAACCTTTAGTCCAGATGTTGTAAGGTGATGCTAATGCAAGCTGCAGAGTTATATGTTTAAAGTACTTAAATGCAAACACAGCTAAACAGCTATGCATTAACAAGTAGTTGCTGTTGGTGTGAACATACAGCGGTTATACTCACCATGTTCATCTGGTAAATATTTGCCAGCAACTGCTTGCTGATCACTAGTCACCTTTGTGTGAAACTCATCTTCTGAAAATTATGTTTTGGGGGTTGTTAACTAAATTGACCATTCACTACGTCCCTCATCCCATATTTACTAAGTAAGTCAGTTCAGATGCATGTTTACTATAACGGTGGCAGTCTTAGCACCCAAAATTCTTAGTATTTTCTGAAACACTGGGTCTGACTCAAATGACAGCCATCGCTGACAGATCAGCTGTTGTTAGCTAGCTAATTAGCTAAGATTAGCTCCATTAGTTGGCTGAACATGCTGCCTCTGGCTAAAATTTTACTTTTTTCAGTTGACTCGTTTTAAAATAAGAATGTTGTAAAAAGGGTCTTAATTATGCACTGGTTACTATTATAGCTGTCTACTAAGGGTGACTGTTTAATCAATTCCTTACACTTTTGCTCTTGTGTTTTTTTTTGTTTTGGAGAGGCTAAAAAAGACCCCGCCCTCCAACCTCCTAAGAACCTAGGCATTGATCCCACTGCAGACCTTTACACACCGCATCAACATGTAGAGAAATCCAAAGCTGTGAGTGGGCACTGCTTGGGGGAAGGGTGTAGTGAACAGTCAATTGTTAAATGTTTATACTGAACCAAACCTTCTGCAACTAAAGCATGATTTAGGTTTTTGTGATGCTAACTTGCATTAGCATAAGCTTGCCTTGTGTTAATTATGTATCAGGCCTTAATCCACTTACCCCAGGGTGAGAGGATGGCATGCACTTGTTGGGAGGGAGGGTATGTTATAGAAGTTTAGGGAAGGGAGTTGGGAAGACAAGCACACACCTTCAGTGTGGGACACAGGCAAAGAGATCTCCATGCAAGCAGCGGACTGGGCCTTGCGGAAGGGCGGTCGGCCAGGGCCTCTGCGGGTAAGCCGTGGCCCCTCGGGACCCATCGGGACACGAGGCTTCCCCGCTGAGCAGGGCTGGGAGGTGGGGCTAGTGCAATGTCCATTGACATGATCTGTAACAACGGCAAAGCATTAGCAAACAATACAAAGATGGAAATAAAACTTTCAAACATATTCTAATCCACTACTGCAAAATCCATCTTTATAAGTCATTCAGTCTAATAATGAGCAAGAAAATCTTGTTTAATGAAGACAAAGATGAAATCTTCAAATAAGGGGAGAAAATTCAACTTACTTATTGTGTAATTTTATATTTTTTACTCACCCTATTTGAAGATTTTGCTATGTGCAGACTTAATACTCAGTATTGTACTACATGAGCTATTTAGATGGGTATTTTTGCAGTGCAGGAGGAGCAAGCCAATGTGAAAAATCTGATTGTCAATAAGAAATGGTAGTGAGGGAGAAAGGGAAAGCGAAAGTCAGTGACAGGGCTGGAGAGTGGTCTGAGGTAAGTATGAGCAGGGAGGGGAAAGAGGTGTTTGGAGAAAAAAAGAGAGCAAAATGCAGAGGCAAACTATGGGTGCAGATTCATCCAGTCTGTGCCAGGAAAGAGACTTGAAAATCAAAAGAAAAAACAGGCTTGTTTCATCTCCACTTTGTTTTTTTGTTATAAAACCTTGTTTTCAGGAGAAACAGATTCTTTCTTTTTAGGACCTAGCTGTGGCAACAAGCTACAAGTGAAGAAAAGTAATATTTAAAAACATCTAATATCCTTTTTTATTATAATGCAAAAGCTGTTGGGCCCCATAATCAGCTACAGATGGTGGTGACAGGAAACACTTGTTATTTTCTGGAACTGTAGCCTTACATGGCCTCCCCTCAGGGACTGAGTTTGTTGGAAGCTTTGTCCTTTCTTCATGTACAATGCTTGTGTGTGTGGGCAAAATAATTTGTTTAGAGCCAAACTGTATTAATGAGACAAAGGAAAGCAAAGCAGGAGTGTGGACTGGGTGCACTCGGCAAGACAAAAAAAGCTGCCAAGACAAACTGTAATTAACAGCTTCATGATACCTACACCTGAGTACTCTCATTCTCACTTGTCTTGAGAGACGAGTAAATAAAACAGTGCCCTTTTCTTTAATGACATCCCTGTGGCAGTAAAACCAAAGTTAAAACGATGTGGCTGTCTCTATTTTTTCTTCCATTTCCCCTCTCTCTCTGAAATTCTTCTATGTGGAGGAAAATTAGCAATGTGAAAATTAGTAAAAACACTGGACAGTGCTCCCTTGTCCCTGTCCTCTTAGTATTTGGCACTGACCATGTGTCTGTATCCTGCTGAGCCAGTTGATGCACAAATTATTCAATTTCAAAGTGAAGATGAAAAACTCCGGGGTGCCACCCAGTCCGCGTGCAACACTCGCTCAGTTTCACAGCAGGACGAGCCGAGGCAAAGCAGCCAACAAATACCAGAGCCGTATGACGACACCGCTGTGTATCCGTCTTAATTTTGTTTGATATTGTGAATTTCAACCAGAGATGCAGCAAATCAGTCGTTTGCCTCGAAATGTTCTGCAGGAAACTTAGACATAGCAAAGAGAATGGCACTGTACACACACAAACCCACCGCACGGATTACTGCACTTGTCTGTCAAGAGTGCACTCATACACACACACACACACATGCACCCGCTCACAGTTGTTAAGAGGTTCATACTGTTCAACTTTGAACAAGGTAAAAGATTAATTAGTTTTGATCAAACTACATGTGTGATGAGGCAGTTTACGGCTGTTGTCAGTGGAATTTTCAAATTTGGGTTCATGTTCTCACTCTCACTAATTCTTCAATTAAAAATAATACAGGGTTGAAAAAATCAAAGCATTTTTTTAGACCTGTCAGATAAAGAAAGGTTATTAAAAGAGGCAAGTCGAAGACATAAGTAGGCACCGGCACCATTTGTGTTAAAGAAGCAGAAGTTTTTAAAGAGGACAGCGTGTATGACACTGCAGAAGCAGAGCAAAGGGAAACCTGAGATTGTGATGTGTATGTATAGCAGTTAGAGATGTATGGGGGGAAGGCTCAGTATCTGTAATGCAGATGATCCAGTCAAAATGGAAAAGACTGTTTAAGATAGAAATGATCCAGTTACAATGAGAGAAGTAGCAAGTGATCCGATCACTGTAGAGCAAGGCTGTCAATGGAGGAAGGGTTGTATAAAATCAGAAGATGGTCCAATCATGATAAAGAGATAGAAAACCTCAACTTTAAATATGGGCATGAGTTACAAATCACCTTTATAAACACTTGCAAAATGTAGAAGAAGAAATAAATAAAGAAGATTTAAATCAAATCAAAATATATTAAAGGGCAAAATGGACAAACACTTGAGCCGGATAGTCTCATGGGCTGGTTAAACAGGAGTGGAGAGTGACATTGAAACTGAAAGAAGAAAGTTTGAGTAAGAATAAAAACAATTAAAGCAACGTAAAAGCCTGGAAAACATGAAAAAACAATAAACTAAATGACTCAAAAGAAATCAAGTGAAAACTGCTGGCTTTCGCCTACCGTACCAAGATCAGTCTTAAGATCTGTTGGCAGACTTAACTTTCTGCCGGGTCCCTTTACTGAAACAAAAGAATAGGAAACAAAGCACCAGTTAATCCCTTCAAATTAAAAAAAAATTAAAAAATAATAAATCATAAAAGTAATCTAAGTCAAACAATGAAAAACAAAAAAACTAAACAAAACCCAAATCAAACAAAATGGAAATTACTCAAATGAACAAAGAACTATAACATGCAAATTGGTGCAGTTGCACACCGCAGGCATATTTCAAAATGCATGCTCTATTGTTGTCCCAGGCCAGCGTTTCAAGCTATTTCTACAAGATCAATAGCACCTTCTCTGGGCTAGTGTAAAAAAAACAAAACAAAAAACATGTCCAGTTGACTTAACAATCCAGGTTATCCACATACTGAGCATAGTATTTACAACGACTAATGGTCATTTTGTTGTTGGGCTGCAACAAGGCATGAACAGCATATTTAATTTACTCTGGATGTAAAACTTGAGTTCCCATCTGTGCAGATTTCTAAAATTTGATTTACCCTGGAAAATGTTATAAATTTCAGCTTGTTCAGATTAAATGTCTCGGTAAGATTTTCTAAGGCCTGGGATATCTGACATGGAAGCACAAATAAATGGGGTGACACCACAGGGTGTCAATACAAATCACAGACACTGGAGGCAACAAAATAACTTGTTAAAACATTTTGCAAGCATTTTGCAGTAAATAGAGAACTGCAAAGGTCGAACTTGAGATGTTATGAGTCAGTTTCCCCCTCAAAAAGAAGGCAATATTTCATTGTTTCTTTGCGTTGAATGATTTAATTGACATGTGGAAGACACAGGATGGTGTTTACATGACGGTGGATAAATTTCATGACCACGAGGAAAACAGCATGACCGTGAATTTCCATTCTTTATAATTGTGACCCCTTACTTTAGATTTGGACAATTTGTCAAGGGAATCAATGACGATTCCTTTGAAAACTGATTCTGCCATACAGTACCACAAAAGAAAAGACTACAGCAGAGGATATGGGTCCAACTGTACTCTAATATAATAGTTTATTCCGTTTTTGAAGTTCATTTGCTGTGAAGGACTATGTAGGCAGGGCAGTATCAATGGTCATTTTGAGGAAAAATGTCCTTTATTGCAAAGGATATTAGGGTGTTATTGTGCTCTAATTGAATTTCTCAAATCAATGAATTTCTGTTTCCATTTTTTACAGGAACAAGTAAAGCCTTTCGGATTAGTGTTGCTAATGAGATTATAGATGAGCTCTGTGTGTGTGTGTTTCATAATAAACTGTAGTGACCAGATGCTGCTGAAACCATTTAAAATGTGCAGTGTTAGGGATACAATGACAGAGAACATGTTCCCCTAATAAACCTGTTACAAATAGATGATCCTCTGTTTAAAAGCTCAGTGGCACTGCATGTATTACCATTCATTACTGTGTTTTTGCAGCAAGGTCCCACTTTTTACTACATACTCTGAATCTTCATGCTAACTTTGGTCGGTTGAGCAACGTCACAATTTGCGTCTAAATATGACAATTGTAATAAGTTTATTTTTATTATTTATGTATATACTATAATGAATCTTTTCACGGTTAGAGCAACTTTTACCCCAAGCTGGTATTTTGTTGTTGGTATTTTTACATGGCAATAGTAAAAAGCTTGCATTACAGTAGTTTATGTTAGGCTCCCCATTTGTGACCTCAGCTGTTATCCACGCAAACTTACCAGTTATTTAGAGTGTTGCACCATTGATATAACAGATGTCTACTGTCTGCCTGGAATGATGAAATGTTTGTCAGAGTCAAAACAGTTTAAATCCAACATCTCCACTGAATTCGCTGCTTCCCTCTGCTTGTCATCTACGCTGGCCGTGGATATGGGCAAACATTTGACCATTCCGGGCTAAATTAAGAGGTAAACAAGACTGAGAATCTACTAACATGCTATCAGCTCTGTTAGGTGGTGCTTTGAGCTAAATGTTAACTTCAGCATACTAACATGCTCATCCCAATGACAATGCTAACATGCTGATGTTTCATCATAGTTTAGCTTGTTTAGCATGCTAACATTTTGTGATTAGCAATAAACACAAAAGTCAATCTTTTTGCTGGTAGATGGTTGGAAATGGTAGATGGTTGATCTGATTGTTGTGTTAGTGGTGGAGATGAAAGGCTACCAAAGTTCATCCTGAGGGAAACGACTATAGCGAATTTTAAGAGCTGTCAAAAGTATTTCACTCGACCAACCAACTGACAGACGTTAGCATGGCTAAAAACAAAGTTTCAATTATTCCCCTAAGGTTTGCGTAAGGAACTTAATGTGACCTAATAATCGTAATGTACAGAATGCTGAGATCACAAACGGGCGTAAAGTTGGATTTGATCAGGCCACAACACTGATAAAAGTACAAAGCAAGCTGAAGTCATATTTATCAGCACCGCAGCTGGCCACATAGTGTGCCCCATGCAGTTAGTCGGAAACGAGACAGTGATGAATGTTAGCCAAGATGACAACAAAGTGAGATTGTGGATTTATTGAAACACAGTCAGAAAGACACAATGAGAAAGAGAGTCTGAGCGCCACAGTCCGGTAAAGTAGCATGTTGACTTTTAGTGACAAAGACACGTGGTTCCAGTGGAGGCACAATGATCAACGGCACACAGAATGAGACACTAGAGGCAGTGACGAGTGAGGAGAAGAAGTACCCAGCTGGAATACAACCACTTCCTCTTCCCAAGCCCGCCTGCCTTGCAGCATTGCAGAATGATGTAGGATCCAAGTTCAAAGCCCAGCTCTGGCACATACAACAAACATCACAATGTCTACCCCCTGCAGCTAGGGCAGAGAGATAATGCAACACCAGCAGTCATCCGCACCAAAGCATGGAACACACTGACAAAGCAGCATCTACTCCTAGAAACACAGTCCCAGTCAGCTTGTTTACACTGCAAGCAACGTGGTCGATGGGTCAATTCTGTAGTGACCGATAGTGACGAGAGAGGGTCCCATTGCATTTGTGGCGTGAAATGCACATAAAACCTTTTATTCATGAAAAATGGTATGTTTTATAGTAAAACCTCAGTATTGTTTTTTGTTTTTTTTTAATAATTTCATATCACGTTGATAGCCGGTACTGCTTGGTTTCAAATTTTCTATCAACCCTGATAATGGATGAACCCTCCCATCAATTTTCTTAAGACATTTATACAAATTTTACAAATAGAAATTGTAGTGAAACTGGAAAATGGTTGCGATTAACTTCTCATCCATTTTGCACCTAACATTTAGATTTGTTCTTCATGAACCTTGGGGAAACAAGGCTTGCTCTTGATGTTCACCGACTATAACAAATTCTACCATAGCTTTTTTCAAAGAAGACAAATTCAATTAAATGCATTTACTGAAGATCCCAGTTTTTGTAGCTCTCCGATGTATCAATGTCCCTCTGGTGTTTTGCTGATAGTGTTGCTCACAGTGTGGAAGCAGAGTTAGCATGCAAGGCGCAACATCAAACCAACCACCTGTCAAAAAACAACCCAATTATCCCATCTCCCTCCCAATGTTGCATTATTGCCATACAGTTAAAAACCACAAGCACATGTCCACGAAGAGGCTGAGATCCGAGAGATATCCCTCCTCCTCTTACCATTGTCCAGTAAGTAAAAGACTGGACTGCAGTGGCTGGCTCTCAGACTGGCCACAGGCTCTGGCAGGACGCGTGGGTCATTGTGAAGGGAGGTTGGGTAATGAACTGGAATAGGAGATCCAACAGAACAGACAAAGACTTTTCAGGGCAGCACGGGAGAGACAAACACAATGGGTGAACTGGGTTATAGGTTGCAGGTAACAGGAAGGAAATCAGTTGAGAGGTCATGAAAACAAAAGGGTTAATAAGAAGAGCAAGGAGAACAATATTCACTACTGCTTATGACACTATTGACTGTTTCTATCATACACAACAACAGTACTACTGCTATTACTACACCTGATCACCACTACTTCTAACAACACCACAACTGCCAGTTAAGTGTGCCTAACCTCTAAGTGAGGTGTCCATCTGGTTTTAACTTTAAATATTTCAACTGTCTCCACAGGCTCCTTGTAGGCAGTCAGTCCTACAGCTTTATAACACACGTCACTGTGACCTGAAGTGTCTTTTAATGCCTCAAGGCATTTTTTTACTTCACAATATACACTACAAACACTTCTAAGTTCCAACAATGATTTTACCTTTTCATAGCTGTGCACGTTTATAGGTAATAGATATTTATTGGTCCTTTCGGAAATTCATAGTGTGTCATACAGCAAATATCAGACCAACAACCAGAGAGCTGCTTTACAAACACAAACATTACCCGAGTGCTATATAAGTTATACTAAAGACTCGTGCAGACTACACGACTTTCAGCGCCGGCTGATGGCCGTGCCGTTCACACAACTTG
Source organism: Lepomis gibbosus (assembly GCA_029875015.1). Taxonomy (NCBI): domain Eukaryota; kingdom Metazoa; phylum Chordata; class Actinopteri; order Centrarchiformes; family Centrarchidae; genus Lepomis; species Lepomis gibbosus. The sequence continues at coordinate 34 of JAPMOB010217826.1, read as the reverse complement.
TCGTCTTGTGATGGGAAATCGTGGCGTTCACACT
>JAPMOB010217822.1:0-18746 GCA_029875015.1 Lepomis gibbosus | reverse complement strand
ACAACAGTTATCATACAACATTATCAAATATGCCAGGCGAATTTCCAGATTTTGGCAATATTTATTGTTAAAATGCTGACCTTTATTGATAGATATCTTTAAAATACTTTTTCTGTCCATACAACAAAGATCCAAATGAAAAAACATTGAAATATTGATAATAACAGGAGTATTCATTAACATTCCTGTCACTAAAAGCAATCCCGGGCTTTACAGGCCTGTAGATTGAGAACGGAACATCCCACAGTGATGGGGGTGGTATCAATCGAAGCAGACCTTTCATTTGATACCCATGCAGGTCTATATATCTCCAACGGATCGGCCACAAAAAGCCAGAAAACACCGTGTGTTCTCAAGCGTTATGTTTCCTCTCTGCAGAAAGAGACGACACCGGCAGCTGGCCGCTATTGCGCAATAATCAATATGGCGCCCGACTAGACCCGAAGCAACAACTTCGGCACATTTCGGTGTTAAAATGGTGGAAAAATGTTCTTTGGGATCACTAATTTCGCACTGAGCACCGTCGCCCCCGGTACCGGGGGCTCCTGTTTTCAACCTGCCATGTTTGTTTAGCACAAAACCACCAAAGCTAATTTCGTAAACCTGACGAAAAAACAATAACTAGACTATACTCTATCTTAATATATCTATGTTTGATGTCAAACAGGAAACGATACCACTAGAACTACTGAAAGTAATGGCAGCGCAGGACCCAGTAGACACTGATGAACTTAGTTCTAAATAAATAGACTGATAAAGAGATCATGGTCAAAGCTCAAATCTTTGAGCAAGACTTTAAAGCTGATGATACACGGGGCAACTTTTTGAGCAATGTTGCTTGGCAATGATGCTAGTGGCAAGTCCAACTATGTTTTGAATGGGTAGCGGCGGATCAGGGCAGGTGGCGGAGTGGTGGGGAAAGGGGATTACATTGTTTCCTGTCTGCTTGATCACTTATGTCTCTCACTTGTGTTAATTGCCCTGCCTTTGATAAAACTACAAAACAGCTGATAGCATCAATTTTCTTTGAATATGTCAACTAGCTTCTTTATGAGTGATCTAGATATGCAATGATAAAAATTACTTTTAATGTCTGAGTGTTTTTTTTTTGTCAAATCCATTGGAGAAGTAGAAAATGGAGAGTCGGGTGTGGTGGCAACTTGATGGTACTACTCTTCACTTCAGTAGGCACAGTTAGACATATGAAGGAGAGTGTTCCTAGGGGTGAATAATTGTTCATTTATTGTTAATGTAAGCTTAAACTCACAAGCCCTGTCAGCTTCTTGGATGATACCAAAGATGGAGGTAGAAGTGGAGGCTGAAGGACCTGGTATGAAATAATAAAAAAAATACAATAAATTGATACAACTTGTGTTCTTAACTTAGATCTGGAGGATCTTATGATGCAAGACAAACTGCGAGAGTTTGATTCCATCTCCTTTAAAAAAGTGACTTTAGATAAGATGTCTTTTCAACACTGACAGCTTTGGAGGAGGCTCCATGATGTTGCTCCAGAATCAGTCTTTAAATACAGCCACCACACACTCCCCGTATGATTTGTAAGCAAAGAAAAGGGCATGTCTAATGTCTATAGGTTTAATTAAAACACATAACTTACCACCAGCGTCAGCTTCTTGAGTAACATGACCATTTTCTGCACAGTAGAGCTGGTTAATGAATGCAGAAGGTTATCATTGTAACGTTACACCACCTTTATACTCACCAACAGTAGGAGCTGAGTTTACTGACACGTGACCATCTTCCAACCATGTTCTTTAAAAAGTTTACACATATCAATAATCTTTAAGGCTTTAAGGTTTTAAGAGTGCTGAATAGATTGCTTGTATTGTTGCATTTCATTCATAAACACTTTAAATAGAGGTTTTTTAAATTTTATTAATATAGATATTTATGAGATAATACTGTTTTGTTTTAAAATGCAGACATCTAAAAAACTAATAGCACATCTTTGTACTGCAGAGAAAAATGGGCAGAAGTGTTACAGCTGATATATTGGGCAAAGTCTTTCCAAAAAATAGCAGAACCTGGACTCACAGTGGCTCTATCCTATGTGCAGGACTGGCTAAAGGATTCATGTCTCATGTTGAATACCAGAAAAAACATGTGTATGTATTTCTCAAAACGCCACATCAAAATAATCAGATCAAATGTCTTTCTGAATAGAGTGGAGCTTGAATTGGTCTCAGAATTTAAATACCTTGGGGTAGTTCTCAATACAACATTTTGTTTTAAAAGTCAGGTAAAAAACGTATCACAGGTAGTCAAATTTAATTTTCTAAATTTTCAGCATATTCAAAATGATTTAACCATGGGTGCAGCTAAAACATATTTCCATTCAATGATTAGTTCTCATCTTGATTATTGCTTGACTACCTGGTCTCTTGCTTGCCCCACAACACTAAAAATCATTGAAAGTCTCTATAAAAAGGCACTAAAAATACATGATAAAAAAACTTTATCCCACCACTACTGTCATGTTCTAAAAAAACATAGACTATTGGATTTTCAAAACATGATCAATTTGAAAATGGCTTGTATGATACACAAGGTTCTACACTCCCTCGCTTCCCCACCGCTGAAGGATTTTATTAAATTTAAAGAAAATTCGCACAGGACCACGCGAGCCTCTACCAGAGGAGACGTAATAATACCCCACAGGCGTAGCACCTTCGGTCAGATGGTCCTGTCAGCCCGGGGCAGGCACCTGTGGTCTGTGGACCTGTGTCTTCCTACAACATTGAGAGAATGCCCAACATATAGCTTATTTAAAGTCCAGCTAAAAAAATGGCTATGGGCAAATCAAAATTGCACACATTAATGGGTATGCTGTATCTTATTCTAATCTTTTTAAAAATTAATTTATCTATTCTATTTTTTTGTTTGTTTGTTTGCTTTTTTGTTCTTGTTTTTTTCCCGTTCTTTTGTTTGTTGTCAATTGTATATGAGTGTTTGTGAACTGAATGAATTTTTAAGTTTTATGAGAATATTATATAGGTTATAGGATCTTTAATAATCTAATGATAAATGATGCAGATGTAATTTTATCCTGTAATGTTTTATGACCTTTGTAATCTTAGCCTGTGGGACTACGGATGGAAATTAGCTTGTAGCTACAATCCGACATGTTTAAATGCATGTATTCCATGTTTGTTCATTACCATGTACTGTCCTGTTCTGGGTAGCATTGATGGAGAAGTTTGAAACAGACGTCTGGGTTTGTTTATAACCAAGTATTTTGAGGTTATGGTCCAAACCTTTTTCCACTTGATATTCCAAATGTACAGTGCAGAGCATATCCTGGGCTTTCTAGTGATGTCAAAAAAATGGGGGTGTGGCATTATCAATTGTCATGTTTGCACAGTTGATAATGCTTTGTTTTTTTATGTCTGAAAGCCTTAACTATATTATCGCTATATAAGATTTAGAGGTGTATGTTAATTTTAAGGATTTTAAAATACACTTTTACATGTTTCTTTGTGTCTCAAAGACCAAGAATTGCTTTCTAATGTAGGCTACCATGCATGATGTGTTCACCACATTGCATGTGTACTGACCTTCTTTCAGACATTCACCCACTGAGCAAAATCTTTTTAAAGGTAGTAATACTAAATGACTAATATTTTAGTTAAAAAAGGTTTCTTGAAATAAAATATTAATTTTCCATGATGAGTGTGTTTTAAATTATTTTTATATAGTTATATATAGCATAGTTGTAATAGAAATCCATCCATCCATCGTCAACCGCTGACAATGGGCGCCAGACCGTCGCAGTGTAAGAGAAATTTAAAGAAAATGTATGGCTTACAATGTGTTGTATTGCATCAAATTAGACCTGCTGTTCCCTACAAAGGACTTGATAAAACATAAATGAAATATATTTTTGAGAAAAAAATCTTGACATGTTTCTTACATCTCATTTACTGGAATTATTATTATAAAACATTTTTTCATCCGGATCTCAGCTAGTAAAACAAATTGTTTCACATTTGCTTTGAACAGTTACATCCTTTCTTGCAGACTAAATCAACACTACTACTACTACTACATAATATTGGTAGTACACAGAATGTGGGTTGCGTTAGTTGGTAAAGTATTGTGGAAAGCTATACAACTTTGCACTGGATAACGTTAGTAACCGTAAGAGAAAATAGACATGGCTTGATTTCTAAGTGAGGTTAGAGCCTACTGACAAAAAGGTTAAGTTAAGTTAAAATGAATGAAACACATTACTCAAAGAAAACCTTAATTTTTTGGATTTTATACCTTAAAGAATACCTTTAACATAAATTGGCTGAAACAATTATATAGAAACCCTACCTCCATTTGGATTGTTTTACCCCTTTATGTATTATGAAAGCTGGGTGGTTTAAACTTGTTTCTAGTTCGAAACTTTGACATTGCTTACAGCTTTTATTGTGACAGTTTATTCTACTTCTGGTTCATTTCAGTCAGTCTTCAACTCCATCCAAAGACAAAATTGAAAAATGGAAACCAAAAACCAAACCGTTTCTTTCACTTTGTACAATTTGAATTTGAATTTTCATGGACATGAAATGGCTTTTTAGTTTAAAATGGAAATACAGATTATACTTTAGTACCTGCCCCATCACCACACACAGACTCATTAACTTTCACTACAACATAAGCCATCAAGGAAGTGTTGAGACACCAGACATTTGCTTCAGAGTCCAAATAGAAAATATTTTTAATTTAGATTTGTAAAAGGCCTGAAAAAAATCAACCAAAAAATCTTTTTACTGCCCATTGCGGTTACGTTTTTATTGACTATAGTTTATATTATGCGCTAAACCCCTTAATAACAAGTTAGGATTTATGGTTGAATGTGCATGGGACAAAAATGTTACGATGCTAAACGGGTGATTTGATCCTAAACATTCAAAGGCAACGTCTAAATGTTGTTTTAATGTATGTGTGTGTGTATGTGTGTGTTGAATTGGGATAAAGACAATTTACTGAAAAATATGTTTAAACAATAAAAGCTGTTTTTATAACAGCCATATTTATGTGGTCAGTTCTCTTACTCATCAAATAAAAACTGCAGGTCCGATAACAAGGCCTTATTCGGACTGAACCCATTTGTCTTGTGGTGACAGTTGGAGATAACGGATCGCATATCCTGCCCGACAGGCCTGCTACTCAAAAGTCAACTCGGACAGGTTTTCCTCGCCGGCAGGTGGTAAATCCGATATACCTTGAACGTTTCAAGAGAAACACATTCTGTTGTCGTCATTACGCACAGCTACGTAGAGTAGCATTTGTCCAATCAGGTGAAGAGCCTGGAGCTCAGGAAAGAAGCAGATGATATGGCAGCTTTGAGAGCGACCAGGTGGAACTTGCTTTGTTAACACGGCTAAACGTTTGATTATGAGAACGCTTTGACTCTGAAACGACAGCTGCTCGAAATGATTTACGTTATATTGATTTCCGCTTTCTCCGGCGCAGTCGTTACGTTGATATTACAGTTCTTACTGATATACCGGAGGAGCCCCGAGCCCATAGGCAGGACAGTGCAGTATGTCAAAGTAGTGCCTGATAACGCGTTGAAGGATTACTTTAATACCCAACATGCCGAGCCAGGCCAGCAGCAGCAGGACAGCTCAGCATCTGCTTCATCCAAACAGCAAGAGGCCGTTTCAGCACGGCAGCCGGAAGCAGCTGTCATCAGCGGCAGCCCCAAACAACAGCCGCCACCGCCTTCCCAAAGCGAGCCCGCTGATGCGGCCAAACCTGAAACGTGCAATTTCTTAAATGCTATATTTTTGTTCCTTTTCAGGGAGCTCAGAGACACCCCTGCAGTTAGACACTGGCTCACCAAAAAGATAAAGGTGGAGTTTGAGGAGCTACTGCAAACCAAGACAGCTGGTCGGCTCCTGGAGGGGCTCAGTCTCAGGGATTTTTCCCTAGGCAATTCTCTACCGGTCTTTAAAACGGCCAAACTTATGAAGCCGGTGCATCTGAACGAGGACGGCATGCCCGAAGAACTCAACTTTGAGGTGGACATCGAGTACAATGGCGGCTTTCACCTCGCCATCGACGTCGAGCTGGTGTTTGGGAAGTCTGCCTACCTGTTCGTTAAGATGAGGCGCGTGGTGGGTAGGCTGAGGCTGCAGTTCACGCGCATGCCCTTCTCCCATTGGTCCTTCTCCTTCCTCGAGGACCCGCTGGTGGATTTTGAGGCGAAGTCACAGTTTGAAGGAAGGCCGCTGCCCCAGCTCACCTCCATCATAGTCAACCAGCTGAAAAGGGTCATCAAAAAGAAACACACCTTACCTAACTACAAAATCAGGTAGGCTCAAGAACGGTGGGCACCCAGGCCTACTACAGCTGTTTAAACACCAGACTATCTACTCACCAGTTCAGGACAGACTGGTATATCATTGCTCAAACATAAATTAAAAGTAACAAATAAAACCTGAATGTGTGCCAATTTAGTAGTGAATACCACAGATTGTGGATAAGCAGTCAGTGGTGTATACTAATATCATATGCACAAAATTTAAAGGTTCAGTGTGTAAGATTTAGTGGCATCTAGTGGTGAGGTTGCGAATTGCAACAAACTTTCCAGTCTACCACTGCCCTCCAGTCTACCTCTGCCCTCTACCCTTTCAAAGAGCATAGGACAGCTACGGTGGCTGACACAGCACCAAAGGTGTCTCCTCTGAGACAGCAGAGAGGAGCCAGTCAAGAAAGGAGGTTTCTTTAGGTATATTTATTAAGAAGTTATATTTACTTAATTATTATCATGTTGTTATTGCGTATTGGCCACAGGCCGATAATATAGAAAAGTTAAGCCAAGAGTGTGTCCAACAGTGTCACTGTTTCTGCACCACAGTCCAGTATAAACCACATAATAGATAAAGTTCATACAAACATTGTCAAGGGAAACACATTCATTCTCTCTGTGATTATGGACCCTCGCCAAAACTGCCCGGCAACAATAATATCTGGCCCGCTGCCAGATTATGGTGCTCTGATAGTGGCAAAAATAAAAATAAATAAATACTTTGATAGCAGAGCTGAAATAGATCTCAGGCATGACAGCAACAGTTACTCACATAATCACTTCCTGTTTGGTGGGTTTGTCTACAAAATAAAAGCATGAGAAGCTTGTTTACTGCAATTTTGTATTTGGAGTTGAACTGAACTTTTTCTTTGAAAATTTCTGAACAACATAAAGTCTGTAGCCTGCTTGACACACCTCTGAAAGAGCTGTCAGAAAATGTTATTCCACTAAATGCCCTCTGCCTGGAGAGACTGGGGAAATGAAAAATCGTCCGTAGCTTGATGGATGAGGATCAAACGATCAAACACTGCAGCACATGTTTAGTTGTGAGCCAGAGAAACAGTTGCTGCAGAATCAATATGTTGAAGGGAGAAAACAAAATTGTCCTAGTGTGAAATTAAGCACACAACCTTCTAGGCAAGAGTCCTGTGCTTTACCAACTGAGCTAATCGAGCGATTTAACAATGAACTCATATATTATGTCTTATAGTCTCTCTCACCATCTAATGGTTCTTCTTCTTCGAACATATGTATTCATCGTAGTGATGAGTGTCTACAGTGCCTGAATTCTGTAAGAACAAGAAGAACGTGGTGACGAAACGCGCTCTGTAGTGCTGTTTGTCCGTTTCTGCTACTGTAGAAACATGAAGCTGCAACATGTAGATTATGTAGAAATTATGTCGATAGAAATGCCTTGTTCTAAGGTAATAAAAACATAACGGTTCATTAAGGAAGGTCTTTATACACCACTGAAAACTACATCATATTGCATTTCTGTCACTAGAGCCTCAGAAATATTTCACACTGGACCTTTAAATGTGAGCATACAAAGAAAGAAACAAACCAATTGTGGCTAACAGGAGAAGATTAAATGGTCAGAATGGACTACCAAATGACCCTCATTCTTTCATGAGGGTTAAATGATATCAAAATGGACTTCCAGGGCTATAAATATGTAACTGCTTTTCTGTAAAACCAAGCCACTGGTGGTGTGAAATTACAGTATGGAGTACAGGAGTTTATTCAGAGAGCAGAATAAAAACAAAACCCATTTCAAGCATTTTTGACTTTGTTCTTTGATTTCTGAGCTGTCACCAGAGTTGTAATGGAAAAAAGGAGCTATTCGCTGCAGAAGGAGGCCGAGCAGCGAATAGCTCCTTCATTTCCATTCCAATCGTGTTAAGAACTATAGTGTCTTATCAACGTTACAACGTTTAAAAGCAGGGGTTTTGTAGTCTACACACAGGCACCTTAGTATACTTGATGTTCATTCTTTTTTTTTTCACTGTGAATATTCTGTGTACCTAAAATACAGTTAGAATTGGGCAGCCTATGTTCTTTTGTTCTTTGTTTTTCCATCATTAATATATAGCATGCAGTTGGGACACAGGGCCTACCACAGAGGCTAATGGTTCTTCAACTGTGTCCAGGGATTCTCTTGAAATTGCTAGTGTTGTATGAAGATAATGACTTGGGTAATAGAATCAGCACATGATCTAAACATGATCTTTCTTGACAAAGCAATCTCTCCACAAAGTCCTTTCAGTTGCTGTTGCGGAGCTTTCGACTGTATTATAATGAGCTTTCTCGGCACATGAGAATTGTTGGTTTTCATTTGTTCTGAGCAGCAACATAAAGACTTTCATTCCATCTTATCTTAAAAGTTGAGATTGAAAGTACACTTGTGACTCTTTGACTGAAGGTCCACTACTTGACAAATTTTCTAGAGCTTTAATTGCATCTCTATCAGTGGATGTAGTTACTCAGTTGTCATGGAGATATTGCTCATGTGCAGATAAAACTTGATCCTGTGAGACTGTGAGATGCTGTTGAAAGCTCTGGAAAGAAGCTACTTATGTAGACCTGTAGTTTAGATTTTTTTGTCATATAGTGTGTTTATAGCTTTAAGTTGCCCTAAAACACTAGATTAGATCAGATTAGGATGTTGACCTTTTTATGACTACCTGTAGATACCTGACTTTCCAACCACTTTGACAGATCTGAATGTCAAACCACATTTTGGTAGTTCATGAAATAAATCATGTTTCTGAGTACAACTCAGCTAGTTTTAGAACATATTTTAGAGAAAGTACTCAGTTGTGCTGCCACACTGGCTCATGTGTGTTTTTGCGGAACCAAACTCCGCACCATTATCTAAAATAGCATCTCTCACTCCATGAGTCAGAAGATTTTAGATTCCTTCCCTCCCACTTTCAGCTGCTACACATTTTGTAGATATCACTTTTGGTTTCAGTGTGTTGTTGATCATAAATCGTGCTGCATGCTTCTCTTGAGACTTGAAAATCCACAGGGGTTTCAGAAACTGCTTAATAATAATGTTTTGACAGTGTGGAGAAAAATAAATTAGGTTGGCGAATCTTGGGCCATCAGTGATAACATCCACCACAACATATCTGATCCTAAAAAGACCATGTGATCATTAACCTCCACTTCAGTAGTGAATACCTTTCCAGTCCTCCATCCATTCACTGAGAAAGGTTACGTGACTTAGATATATTGGAGTCATCTTAAAAACCAGTGTGTCAATGCGTCTGTGGGGCCCGTTGAGTAGTTCACACATAACTATGGAGGGCTGATTGGTGCTGACTGCTTGCTGAATTGCCCCTGATCTAGGGTTTTTGCGGGCGAGCTCGGTGACTTGCAAATCGGGCTTAAAATCATGAAGTCTGAACTAGACTTTAACCAGCTGCAGCTTGATAGGATGTTTGCAAGCCGGCTGCCATTTACCTTACTGCCTAGAGTCACTTACGGTCTCAGCTCACCGTCCATAAGGGCATTTTTGGTAGCCAGTTTAAGATTTGCATTTAACTTCTGAATTTTCTCCCAGTTATGGATGTTCAGTTTCCCTCCACTGAGGACAAATGATTGTTTCAGCTCTGTAATGGTGTATTTCTGCTGGTGTATGGTGAAAGTGTAATTGGTCTCCACAGACCACAGAGCCCACTTCCACGTAGTTTCAGAGTCTCCCCACGTGCTTCTAGCACACACTAGTCCAGAGGTCATATGAGACTTTTTCAGAAGTCATAAAGCTGAAGTGCCCAGGTAACAGTTGCCAGTTTCCTGTCTGTGTGACTCCAGGGATGTTTAGGTGCGTCATTGAAAAAGGGTGAATACAATCAAAATACTTTGCAGTGTTTTCTTGTTTTACATTTGTACTTAATGTACCTAAATTTATAGAGCATTGTGTAGTTTTGACTTTTGCTGTTGGTCAGAGTTAAAAGCCTACTTACATTCACTCTGATTTAAAGACCTAGCAATATTAAAAACTTGGAAACTGTCCAAAGGGGGCAAATGCTTTTAACAGGCTTTGAACTTGTTGAAAGTAGAGATAAGAAATGAGTTTAAAGAAGTGAGAGAAACAGAAAGAGAGAGAAAAAGGGAAGTAGAAAGTGCGAATGAGAGAGAAAGCTAAACTAAACGGAAACTTGTGTTATAAGATCCTTCTTTCAGTTGGTTTGTTTTACAAATGAAAAAAATAGTAACAGACGAAGCTCAATGGGCATGCTGGTGACAGACATTGCGGAAATTCAGTCAGAGTGACACACATTTGAGGCATCTTGTTATTCTGCATGTCTGTTATGGACAGGACTCATTTATGTCCCAGCTGTCCTCTGGGGAACAGTGGGGACATTCTCCCAGCAGCATGGCATCAAGACAAATGTCCATTCTGACTATAGACTTGAGTCTCAGCCTGTGTTGAGTGAGTCCTGTCAGGACCCCCGCCCTTACTTATCAGGGAGAGACTGTCTGATTATGTTATTTACATAATCTTTCCGGCTCTTTCTGACACATACTCTTGCTCTGTTTCACTCATTTCTCTTTCCAGTTCACTTTGCAGACTTCCTTGTGAGAGCTTGGCAAGATTGCAGTGACTGGCTATTCTGCATAGGATGCAGGGGTGAAGAACGGCTGTGCAGATCTGAAAGTCCAACTTCTACTTATACACATACTGTACTGCCAGAAGTTGGAAATCTCATATTCAAACCACAGAATTGTGTTATTAACACAGCATTATTCAAATAGAGGAATGGGGTCTTTGCCTATGAAACAGTTTTAGTGTTTGAAGCTAAGAGGTTTGACTTTGGATGTTAAGCGAAGTAGAGATGTGGAAAATAATTTCTAGATGCATCGTGATGTGGACTTGGATGATTCTGAATCGATTCACAAATGTAACGTAATGTTGACGCAATGAAAAGGACAGAACTTGGAAATGTGGACGTGCAGCACAGGACTGTCTGTGGTGCAGCAGGTCTGCTGAAACTCTCAGTACTTTTAAATCAAGACTGAAAACCTTCCTTTTTACCACTGTCTTTAATTAAATCAAATTTAAAGTTGTAGATTGATAACTTATACTGCACTGTAACTTTAACTGTCTGTTCTCTTTTTAAGGGCTGAACAATGACTTGAAATGTTATCGAAATCACAATCAGCCTTTTTTTTAAATTGCAGGAGGTGCAATATTTAAAATGATATGTGTCAAAATATCGTTTTAAATTAAATGTTGTCCTGGCATACACCTTATATCCTAAGACTTCAGAATACTTATTTATGTGGTACAGATCCCCACAAAAATTGCAACAGATTTTATTTTAATATGTTTTTCAATGAAAATGAGAATAATTATGTAAAAAAAAAAAATCCTCATTTCCTTCCCTAAAAGCTTTTTTTCCTATTGGCCATTCTGAAAACCTAGCATTGAGAGCGGTCTGCTGACAGGGTATACCTTTTACATATGTTTAGCTCATAATTTGAAACTGTGGCCATGTTTAATATGAACTTCCGACATTGTAACATCTTATGAGAGAAAATAAGGGAAAGCAAAATAGGTGTAAATGATTCAGTTATCAGTCATTACTACGATGAGCTCGATCAGTCAAACACCTGAATCGGACAGATTGTGACTCCTTGTTACTGTGTTCATTTAATTACCAGATGACTGTTTACACAATTATCAAATATGTGGCCTTTTACTGTGTGAAGAGCCTCACTCATTTTCCTTGATGCTTAATATTATGTTTCAGAAAAAAGTTATAATTTCTTCTGACATAAGTAGAGGCACTCTTTAATTCAGATGAGGCGGCCCGCCTCTACAGGAAAAAACTACTAAACCTTGTTATTTGACTCTCCCCTTATAAACACAGCTTCTGAGCAGTTCTTGTCAATATCAAATTCTTAAAGTATTTAATACAACTTTATGAGTCAGGAGAGGCTGAAAGGCATTGCTGTTTACTGTTTGGAGAGCTTAAGATCCAGGAGCGTACCCAACCATTAAATGCCTGTCACAAAAGCTGATGTGACATACTCTGTTTCAAGGATCGGTGTTGCCTGTCCAACACGCAACAAGCGTTAACTGCTAACCCACTACCACAGACTCGCTGACTTTGAGTTGTGTGGAAGAGTGCTGCAGCAATCAGAAGAACTCTAAATGTGCGTGAGCGTGCATCACCTATGATCATGCAGAGTGAGTGAGCGTGATGAGATGATGCAATGAAGCTGCCTCAGAGAATGAAAGCTGGACCTTGGGATTTGCTGAGTGGCACAGATGGTAGTTCTGTGGAGGGGAGGGCTGGGACCGCAGCCACTGGAGGTAATCCAGGCATTACAGCACACACGTAGAGTCACAACTACAGCTATGGGGGAATACTGTGTTCAGAGCTGTGGTGGTCTTTCAGTGCCCCAGATTCTAGCTCCCTGTTTATGATTTGCAAACGTGGAAGCCACATTTGCAGAAGGAAGCAGTTTGTACATCTACTAGCATAACTGACCAATGAGGACAGCTAATTTTTTAAGTTGTTTCACTAAGCATAGTTAATGACTGCATAGGAATAAACCAGAAAATGTAAGTCTGTTGGCAGTAGGGCTGCAGATAACGAAGACTTTAGTACTCAAAGCTTCTACACAGTATTTCAATTATGCATTGATGCATTGGGGGCGCCCCCCCCCCCAGTAACGGGATCAGCAGTGCACATTGATAGATGATAGATATTTATTAGTCCTTTTGAAAATCCATAGTCTGTGATACAGCAAACATCAGACCAACAACACCAACAGCCAGAAAACCGCTTTACTCCTGGACACCCAGTTAACTCATGACTGTGATGTCACAACCCAAACTCACGGCCCAACCAGGAGAACTACAAACCCACGTGAGTACGTTTTCAGCCGAGGCTTACTTTGGCTAGTCTTCGACTCATCAATCAGTCATGATTTCAGTTAAACGCTAAAGTTGCTGTTACTGTTAGCTTGGTCTGTGGCCTGCTGGCAAAACACCGGCTGCTTTCTGATCAGATGTCGTGCTGTTGCCCTGGCGATATAAGTTTTGTTTTTACGGTGGACGGACAGTAACATTACAGAGTTGTTTTCTTTAGCTTGAAATAATCCCAGACTTTGGACACTTTCTTCTTTGTCCCTCGCTGTTTTCTCTCTTCATCCACTTTGCAAACAGCTCCATCATAATCACGTGGTGCTCACAGCATAAGGGCGAAGTGGTAATAAATGTCCGTGAGAAACAGTGTGCTGTATAGTTACATGCATTAAAGCATCGATGAAATGAATTTCCACTGATGCTTTTTAGTAATCGAATTAACCGATTTAATTGATGAATTGTTTCAGCCCTAGTTGGCAGCTTTCCTGGGTCATTAGTGCCTCTTCATCAGCACTTGTGCTGTTTGAAAGAAGAATGAATGCTATATGGACACAGGCTCTAAGTCTGCTGTTTCAAAATCACACAAGAACATAGCACTGGCAGAGCGCAAAATCTTTTAAAATGAACAATTATCTTGCCTCTCTGGATCGCTTACGGTAGTAATCTTTACTCGTTACCATTGACAGCAACATTGCTATAAAAGTTGCTCTGTGTATCATCAGTATAAGTCAACAAACAAAGAGTTTGACTGACAGCTTTTGGCCTCTGTGTAAGACCTTTTCCCCTGCAGACACTTTGCACAGGTGTTACTAATGACATTAACATTGGCTTTGTTTTATTGATATGTCCCAGTAAAGGTGGGAACACACATTATGACTGTTTAACCCGAGATGACTATGATTTGGGTGACTAATAGTACAAAGGTGAACCGGGTCTGTTCCAGTCTGCATCAGCTGGTGTTGACAGTCACTACATAAAGACATAGAGTGATCTATAAAGAACTTTTAAAAACATGTTTGATATTTGTGACTGACCTGGGTGCCCAGTGTCGTTAGATGGAGAAATACCAGTGACGTTAGCTTTACAAAGTTCACTCTATAGGCCATACAGTCCTTCTCACTTCTCTTCTTTTTCCTATTTTAGACTGTATGTAATACGTTCATTTTATGTGCAGCATCAAAAGTATCAAAAATCTTTCATTTTGCTGTTAATACCAAAACTCAGATATCATAGCACTTACACACTTTACTGGCCAAAAGTTATAGAACACAATACTTCATGAGGAAAATGTTAGCTCTCCAAAGGAACAATAGCTCTCTACCTCTCTCAGCTGTCAGATGACATTTGCCTCCAGTATCGACTGCTACTGAGCTCAAGCAAAGACCTAAACCTTTACATTTAACCTTTTATTTTGCAAGCTTTAAACCTAATGGGGCTGCATACAATAGTTGGATACAATAAAGTAAAAGTTCACATGCTTCTCAATTCTCTTAAACGTATTGCTTACTCATGTGTATCATTATACGTTATTTAACTTGGGAAACCCTAATAGGCAGGAAAAAAATATTTCTGCTGCTACTAGACCAAACTGCATTAATGTGAACCCACTGTGTATATATGTACAATGTGTTTAGTGATGATGCATCAAGCTCTACCTCAATGTACATTCACACAGCGTCTAATGGTTGTAAAACATAATTGTGTAGATGTTTGTAGTCAACCCTCTTTAACCTCTTTCCTTCTTTCATTTCCTGTCAGAGAGGGAAGGATGACAGCACTACTGCAAACAGCTGGTCATTTAACAGGGAGTCCAGTTCCATTTCCACTCAGCATCTCTGTTTGTACCACAGACAGGAGGAGACTTGTGCATTGATTGGACTGTCGCTGTGGTTTAGCTGTTGTTTTGGCTGATGGCCCGGGAGCGAGAGATGATCAGGTTTTTGCCGGGAGCTTGAGGTATTATTGTAGCCTTAAAAGACATCTGTCCTTTCAAGAAAGGAAAGTGTCTGGCTTCCCAGGGTAAAGACCTTAGAGTAACATTGATTGCATATTATTGGATTGGGGCTGGCAAGTCAGGTAGATGGTAAAAGATGATGCATGTTGATGTTGGTGAAAGTGTGATGGTTACTTCAGCATTAGGCCAATGACGACTAGGGGGCAATATTTAATTCATGAAAATTCATATCAGTTTACTGTTGCTCCACCAGACGACACCATTGTCCCTGATGACTAATACCCCTACTTAACTGAGATGCTGCACTATTGGTGTACTTAATTTAATACTCACTAACTATTATATTGGTTATTACTCTGAAAATAATTTTGTTGATGTTCAAAAGTGGTGTCCACCTACATATGTTAGCATACATAGCAGTGTCGAACTACTGGTTAGTAAATCATGTCTGACAATGTTGAAGCTAAAGTTATCTGTCTGATCCCAAATGATTATTATTATTAGATAACTGTTGTCACCTTTCAGGCTGCACTTAAGCTGCTGAGCTTACCATATAGTTTTTCAGACTGACAGGACAAGCTGTCAGCCATTCAAGTGAGGAGCTGAAAATATATCAATGTTATGTGCTTAGCTAAAGGTCCAGGGCTACCCAGCTAGGTGCTAACAATCCTAAACAGTGTTGACTTGTATTTAGGGCGGCAAATAATAATGATTTTCAGTATTGATTAATTTGCCCATTATTTTGTCTATTAATCACATAATCATTGTGTTGATAAATTATCAGAAAAAAATATTGTTTTCCTCTGCTCTC
Source organism: Lepomis gibbosus (assembly GCA_029875015.1). Lineage (NCBI taxonomy): Eukaryota > Metazoa > Chordata > Actinopteri > Centrarchiformes > Centrarchidae > Lepomis > Lepomis gibbosus. Next base: position 2,770 of record JAPMOB010217822.1, on the reverse strand, counting down.
CTGCTGCCCTTGCCTGACACCTGTCCTGTCCTTACCTTTCTTTTTCAAATAAAAGCAGGGTCTTAAATAATGGCCATAAGTAAAAAATAAAATGAAAATAAGTAAAAATCAGCATTAAATACCGACAGGGTGATGCCTACATCAGGGTCCCACGGCTCCTTAAAAGGTTTTAAAATAAAATCAGGGAAACTGAGGTCTTTAATTGTCTTGGTATTAAATTTGCCGCCCACAGCCACCTAAAACATCTAATTAGCATGTATTTATAAATATGATTTGATGATGCAAGACTCCGCCATAAATTTTTATGTTATGTTTCCGTTAGCTGCAGACATCTGGCTCCGTGTCATATTTCATTATCTGCCAGATTGGAAGACGCAAGTTTAAGTTAAAGTGATTGGAGGAGGATCTGATCGTTCTGTCTGGCTCAAACTGTATACCACTTCCTCCTTTCTTTTTCACCGTGATCAGTTTTCCTCCATGGGTTGTGCAATTGTTGTATGTGGATAAACAACACATTTGCGTTCATGTGGTCATGGTGTCCCTGACCCCCTCCAGAGATGGTTTGGCTGATCGGATCACAATGTGTCCTCAGTGCATCTTGGGTGCATTTACACATGTACTTTCATTTGGCCAAGTGCTTTAAAAGCATTCAATTTGACTAAAAATGGTGCAAGAGAAGGAACTGTGCAAGTCACTGAATTTGCAAATGTTTCACAATAAAAGCCTTGTTATGAAATGAAGGAATGTTCTCCACTGAAAACACAAACCAACGAAAAAAATACACTGCTTTATGAGGTCATTGCGTTTCGCCTTTCTGTTATTATCCTCATTTTAGATAAATTTCCTGGATTTAAATTTCCAGTATGGACTTACATGCTGTGTTCAACAAATAAAGACGTACCAGACCTCTTTCAGAATGATAAAATTTAAAGATTACAGAACAGCTGTGAGTTCCAATAAGTTTGTTTCATTTATCAATCTTTCTTTACTGAAATGTTTTGAATTATATCACCAATGGCAGAACCTTTTGTTGTAGTCATGCTCCTAATTGAAGCGTGGTACCGTGATAGGTTGCCACCTGTGCAATAAGTCCATTCATGAAATTTCCTCACTACTAAATATTCCACGTGGAGCTTCATGGAATGGGTTTCCATGCCTGAGCAGCTGCATCCTTACATCACCAAGTGCAATGCAAAGCACGCTGCCACTGGACTCTAGATCAGAGCAGACGTGTTCTCTGGAGTGTCGAATCACACTTCTTTGTCTGGCAGTCTGATGGACGAGTCTGTGTTTGTTGGTTGCCAGGAGAACAGTACTTGCCTGACTGCAAGTGTGACGTTTAGTGGAGGGGGGACTATGGTGTGGGGTTGTTTTTCTGGGCTTGAGCTTGGCCCCTTAGTTCCAGTGAAAGGAACTATTAATGCTTCAGCATACCAAGACGTTTTGGACAATCTCATGCTCCCAACTTTATGGAAACAGTTTGGTGAGTCCTGACCCCAACCTGATGGAAGACCCTGAATTAGATCAAGAAATATAGTGAGACTGCAAGCCAGGCCTTCTCATCCAACATCTGTGCGGGACCTCTCAAATGCGCTTCTAGAAGAATGGTCAAAAATTCCCATAAATCTAAACCTTGTTAACAGCCTTTCCAGAAGAGTTGAAGTTGTTAGAGATACAAAGGCTGGGCCAACTCCATATTAAACCCTACGGATTAAGAATGGGATGTCCGTAACCTGCATGTGCATGTAAAGGCAGGCAGTAATAAAGTATATGTGCATGATGGCAGCCAGGCCTGAAAATGGATAGGGTAACAACATTCCAGGTTTTAGCCAATATGTGTGTGGGCCCTTTTTAAGTAGGTCAGAGAGGGAGGGTAATCTAATAAGAGCTTTGTGATCAGAGTTTCTGACTTTCTGTCTTTTGTATTGGGCCTAAAGCCTTTTGAACATCACTAGCTGGTCTGTCAACTAAGCCGCTGGATTGAATTTGGGACTGTAAATTCTCTTTTTCGCATTAGAAAGACTATGTACTTTTGTACACTTTGTCCATTCTTAGCTCTTTGTGTGGTTCTCACTTTGAGCAAGAGCACAAGAGCTGGGGACTGATTCACAATAAATCTACAGGGTGTCCAGTGAGTAGTTCTTTATGTTTGTAGTTAGGGGTCTGCGAAATTGATATAAATTGATATCTTGATGTTTTCTGGGATTTTGTTGAACTATTGTTTGACAATATTTGGCATCCTTCAAAAATGTGTTTGTAAATGTCAAATATTGTACTAGCTCACTCTAGCTATATATGTATTTAAAACTGAAGCATATAAACAAAATAAAACCTGAAATGAAAGTATTACTGACAGCGCAGGTGGAGTGAACCACGTCATCTGTCTGTGGCCCTGAGTTTCTGTCGTAGCTGTTGCTGTCACGGTTTTGGTTCTGTTGTCACTGTAGCTGTGTTTGAATCGGAGTGCGTTTACGTGCCGGTACCTTGGCTGGTTCAGGTCTGACGTGGACAGCTGACGTCTGAAGCTTCTCTTATTCTTGACTCTCTGTCAGGTGGTTAGTTTGTGGTCTTTAACGGCAGCCGATATTCTACACAGTTTGACAGATTGACGTCTTTCGAGCAACATCATCTCTTCAAAGCCGGGCCACCTCCATGTCAGTGAGGTTGATCCACGTCTAGCAATTTAATCTAAGGATGTAGGCTGTGAGGCTGCTGGTGTCTGTTTGATCTCCTGGTGCTGTTTCTTCACTCATTTTTAACTTCAGTCATG
>JAPMOB010217819.1:0-17880 GCA_029875015.1 Lepomis gibbosus | reverse complement strand
GAGAGGTTAACAGAAAAGGGGTGTGGCTTAAGGTACCGTCCCTCTCGCTCACTATCTGTGTGTGTGTGTCTCTCTCTCTCCCTCGCCCTCACTGACAGGGTTTCCTGTAGCTGAGTGCAGGGGCGGAGTCCACGGAGATGGAGCGATATAGTCCTTCCCCTCCAGCTTGCAACAAATTACTCATCCGCCTGAAATTAGGAATGCGCAATCTAGCGGCCAAACACACACACACACACACACACACACACACACACACACACACACACACACACACACACACACAGAGCTTAATTTGTTCATATCTCTTACTGTCTGGAAACATGGGTTTCACGTGTCACATGGGTTTGGTAATGTGGAGCAGTCTCAGTGTTTTAATAACTGTCTTTGGGCTCGTGCATTGTAGTGGATGCAAAGATCAGTTTACATTCATACAGTTCTAGTAGAATTCTTACTTCAGCAGATCACACCACTGAGCACTCAAAACCAGATCCTGATCATTTGTTGACCTTCCAACTCTTACAAAGTGCTTTACAGAGGATTAGCAAAATATTAACTGCTGAAGTCAAAGCAAAGTAAGAAATTCACAAAACAAACTGTATTAGGTCGTTACGTAAAAGTGTGTCTATAAACATGGCGGCCTTAGGTGTGAGGCCGTGTTCAGACAGACTCCAGTACTGCTTTAAAGAAGGTGGCCTCCTTATTCATGTCAGTGAGACCACAGCTTTGGCACAGCAGGTGTCAGAAATGTTGAGCCTTGCTCATCTATTGCCACAACACAGTGTAATTGCACACTGCAGTGCACTGCGTTGGCCAATCAAATAACTTCAAGTGCGCATTCAAGAAGGATTATATTATATAATTCTATAGTATATTGATACTGTATGTCTTTGTGATATAGTAAATTTTTCTGGGAAAATCTATTAAGAAATTATTGTGAATACAACAATCAGTTTGTCTGGTTTGGTTAATCTGGTGAATTAAATAATATTAAATTTGTTTTTTATAGCCTGTCTGAACTTTTGTGTTTCATAAAGTGGTAAAAAGTTGATTAAAAAAATTCAAACTTTATTTCTTTCTATTTCAGCAGTATAAGCAAACACACTCTGGCGTTTTAGTCCTTTTTGTAGAGGTGCAGAGAGCTGCGTTTACAAACGCAGGCTGCCAATTTCAACAGCCTGCTGGTCACATAAAACCATTTCTGTGCTAAATTGAAAGGCAGGAAAAGATTTTCTTTAGTGATTATTTTTGCTTTGTCGCAACGAAGTTACCAGGTAAACACTGCTGTGACCCACGCGTTGCCGTGTAACCAATCAGACGGCTCGTTTCTTCTTCTGGAAGTTTTGGCAGCGTCACCAAGACAAGCTGCATGCTTGATGCTGCAACTGCAATTACAAACAGAAATCCAAACCGCGTTTACCATGAAGACACCGTCCAAATGTGACAGAGGTGGCCTCTTCCTTATTCTTGATGCAGGAAAAACCCTGCTACGTTATCTCACGCGATATATTGGCAAATGGCCCAACACTAAATTGCAACGGAGGACACAGAATGAAATGATGGTCACTGCAATAACTTGTAAAAAAAAAAAAATTGTAAAATCCAGTTGTGTTTTAAACTGCTGTGCAGTATTTGTGGATTATTTTGTGTTGTCTCACCTGTACCTGAAGCAACACTCCCCTACCAACAGCCCCTGCATTTTGTAACAAAGGGCTGGCAGGCTCACGGTTGACAACTATTCATTGAACATGGTGAGCAAATTGCCCTCTCCACACCCATCACTACACACTGGAAAATAAAGACAAACCAGTGCAAAATTCTGGGTATTGACCAGGGCTTGCTTTTTTTTGATACCTTCATTCAGCCTCCCGTCCCTGCCCAAACTGCAACCGTAAATGTTTTATTTAAAAAAAAAAAAAAAACTTTATTAAACCTAGGAGGGGAAAGGGGGGATCCTCAACTGTAAGTTGCAGACCTGTGTTTTAGATCCTTAAGCCAGCAAGCCTGTGTGGAGCTGTGTATGTCCTTTACCAGTTTGTGACAGTGTATGATGTTCATCATGTCAGTAGAAAAGCAGCACTGATGCTGATGTGTTTGTGTTGCAGGAGAATTTGAGGAGGAGTCGAAGCAACCGACACTGTCTGAACAGCACAAACACCAGCTCAAACACAGAGAACTCTTCCTGTCTCGACAGTTTGAATCTCTACCTGCCACTCACATACGGTACGTGTTCACTAACTGGAGCTACTGCCACAGCTGCAGTTCACTTTGAATCCAGCCTGTCATGCACAGTGAGGGCTGAGGTGCTCAGGAAATGGTCTTTGCCGCAACCATACTCAGCAGTGAAAAGTTCTGTCCCCGCACAGGCAGCCCATCCTGCTCAGCTGTTAAGTGAATTTACTATAGAGACAGAGGTGCACATACATATCACACATTGTACGTAATCATTCACATTATCATTCCCATATTCACAATGAAGTTAATAATAAATATTATAAAATAACAAATGAACCATAGATGTTTGAAAGGAGGAATAAATGTAAATGCACAATATAAACACTGACCGCCACAGATTGATTTTCAACTTTTTTTTTTTTTTTTTACTAAGCCTATTTAAAATCATATTTGATCGCAGAGCGCCGTAGCGCATTCGCACAGCACTTCCTCTCGCTCGTACCTCTCTCTCTCACTCACCGGTACCTCTCTCGCTCTCTCTCTGTCATGGAACATTAATCTGTCCAACACAACGCGGTCAGTGTCGGAGACCCAGCTTAAAAAAAGCTATGAGGCTAGCTAATAAGGAGAGCTAAGTTAATGTTAGAATGCAGCTGGACTTGCACGCTGTATAAAGGGTAGCTGGTAGTCAATATCAATGCGATACTAGCTTCTTAGTGGTCATGTCCTCACACATAACTGGCCATATTATGTCCAGTCATTACAAATCATATGTTCAAATATCATTTTCTAACAAGCCTTCTGTGGTTTAAGGCTGAACAGTTAAATGAAATTTTAGGGTTACGGCCTGCTGCAGTTGTGCCTTTGTAAGATATTTGTTAAAGGTTGAATTTGTGTGAAAATACCATTTTACATGAAATGTTGTCACGCTGCTGAGATGTCCTGACCTACACATCATGTTCTACAGACTTAGGAAAACAACTTTATTTGGTCTCCTGCAAAATCACATCAGTAAAAGTCATCACAGTTAGATTTAGAGTTAGAGTTTTTCAAAATCATTCATGTTGTGTTGCATGTATGCATTGGACCTTTTGAGACTGAGTCTTTGTCTTAAGGCCCTTTCAGACACAAGGCAATTTCAGCTGCTGTCACTGCTGGGGTCAGTGTAAGTGTTGACCACTTTGCGCAGCGAAAAGCCGTTATGGCACAAGCCATCGGAGATGATGGGTTTCGGAGCGCAGTGGTGCCGTTGTTGCCTTGTGTCTGAAATGGACTTAAGACTTCCTGGTCTCTGAATGCTCCGCTCTGTCTCCCCAGGGGGAAATGTAACGTCACCCTCCTTAATGAAACGGACGTCTTGGCCACCTACCTGGATAAAGAGGTGAGACACTGTGTGTGTTTGTGATCAACTCAGTTCTATTACGGCCCATTTGTTCTCAGATTTTAGTGTTCACATTACAAAAAGAAACACTTTGAATTGTTTAAACAAAATGCATTTGGGAAGCAGTGGTAATCTGTTGCTGTGTGTTTTGTCCAGGACTGTTTCTTCTACTCGTTGGTGTTTGACCCAGTCCAGAAGACCCTGCTGGCAGACCAAGGCGAGATCCGGGTTGGCTCTAAGTACCAAGCAGAGATCCCTGACAAGCTAGCTGAGGGTGAGCAGCACGCTAAAAGTTGGTGATACCAGGGAAACAAATAATTTTTTCTGAATGAACACGCTACTTAAGTAGTTTGTACCTGTACATTTTTTTTAAAAAGTAGAAAGGGTAAAGAGTTCACCGCTCTAAGTTGAACACACTTCTCCGTGTCTCAGGTGAATCTGACGGCCGCGTCCAGGAGAAGCTGGAAACCAAGGTGTGGGACCCCAGCAACCACCTCAAAGACCCTCAGATCGACCAGTTCCTGGTGGTGGCAAGGTAACGCTGCCCTGCCATCTGTCACCCAGTTGCATCATCATCACTAGATTCTGTTGCCATGACAACATCTGACTCTGCCATCCGCAGGACAGCTTTTTTAGAAGAAATGCATGAATTGGCAACAAATTTGATAATCTCTCATGTGAAAATAAATGTTTCATGGTTGATATATGTAACATTCGTTGTTTGCTGCAGCTTAAGATAAGATTGCAAAAGTGTAGTGTTCTGAAGGCGAGGTCAGCGGAATATCAGTGATCATGCAAGTCATCCAGGACGTACAGGAGATGTTCATTTCAATTCAGGGAATGTACACATTTTGTATGGCGTGTGCCAAAAATGCATTAGAATAAGCATTTAACGCTGTAGTTTGGCAACTAAACTGTGATACTACAGTTGGTTAGTGGCACGCTTTTTAAAATGAAATACCATAGTAAGTAAATAGTAATGTGTTTGCTTTTGGAGGGAATCATTCTGCTGCCCAGACATGTGTCCATGAGCCAAACACTCCACCTAGTGGTCATTTAATAAACATTCAGAATAACACACATGAACTCAAACAGTAGTATTATTTCCCAATTGTAAATGTAGAACAGACTGATCAGTGATAGTAACCAGTATCTGTTTGGTTCAGAGCTGTGGGGACATTCGCCCGGGCCCTGGACTGCAGCAGCTCCATCCGCCAGCCCAGCCTACATATGAGTGCAGCTGCAGCCTCTAGAGACATCACACTGGTGAGACTATTGACTGTGTGTGTGTGTGTGTAGGGCGGGCACACATACACTAGTTTTTCCATACTATATTGATATTACCAAATGTGTCAGCAAAAAAAAAGTTTCTTCACTGGTTTTTACATTTGGAATTAATTCTATTCTAATTTATTCAGAAAGCAGACTTGTTTTATTTCTTGTTAGTGCACAACCGTACAGTTAATTTCATTTTAGGAGTACCAAACTTAGAACCAAAACGTTCACTGTGAGCAATGCATGATGTGTGTGTATATAATGTATATGGCGAGGTTGGTTTACCAACCAAGCAACTGCTCAGGTCCCCAGATGCCCCAAGAACTCAAAAGCCCCAGGGCCACCCTGGTATAGAGGGTATGCGCATGATGCCACAGAACAGTTACGCTCACTGAGTGGTAGAAAAACGAGCAGCAGTGTCAGCTTGAATCAGCTAAAACACAAACAACACATCTGAAATGGGAAAGAGCTGGACCGCTGGTTCTTTGGTAAGCAGTCAGGATCACTGTCGAGTCTGACTGCCTTTAATTTGAGCAAATAATCACTTGTTTTACTCCCGGTTTGCTAAACGTAGCCATGGTAACAGATGTTTTACCACTCAGTCCAGCGTGTTCCGGAAGGGGAAGTGACATCAACGCATACCCTCTATTAGGCTGCACAGAATTGAACTACTTTTTAATTTTATTACAATTTTATTACATTAAGTACAACATCAACCAAGGCACATCCTGAATTATTGGCTAATCTTGAACCTAGGGAAGTACAGCATTTTTTAACACATTATGTTTTGTCATCTAAGTCTTTCCATGTAAACACAAGTCATATAAAAATGACCAGACTCTTCACTTGTATCAGGCTACATTCCTCTCTACTGTTCCCTCCTTTGTTTACAGCCTGGGAGCTCATACCTTGGGTTAGTTATGTTCACCTGTAAAAATACCAGTTCCTATCAGCACCATGTCTTTCCTCTTGCTGGTTGTAACTGCTGGTGTTTGAGACTGTGCACTTGCTGGTATAAGATGGCGGTGCATTAGGTAATACACAGGGGTCTCCCATCTGTACACATCACCTAGCTGTTTCGTGTCAGATTTTATGAAGACTGGTGGAGCAGTCTTAGTTAAAGCTGGTTAGTTAAAGCCCCATTATGACACATGTAGTCTCTCACATGTTGTATACTTCCTTTATCCACAGCAGCTTCAGTCGAAAGTAGTTAGTATGTCACTAAAGGCCAAATTATACTTCTGCAACAAATCTTCATGTAGCCTGACGCACACCTCCCCAAAAATTAAACTACAGGTTGCTGTCACACATCGCAAGAACTGTGATTGGTTGGCTTAGTAGCGTTGCATTTCCGGCTGGTCTTTCTTCTGCCTCAACTGGTTCAAGAGTCATACATCACATCAAGAAACTCGGCACAGTTGAACATAGAAAAAAGACGTTGCGCTACCAGAGTTTTGGCGCTGTAACTGCAGAGAGAAGCGGACACCGATGCACAGCCCCCCTAGCCTTATTCTAGTTTTTTAGGCTAGTTTGTCCTCACAAAGTTGACGGGGGTTGTCATTGTTGTGTTTGATCAAAGTAACACACAGGAAACCTAGGCCAGGTAGTAGTACAGCGTAACTGTACTGCTTGGTTTATAGGTCTCTGTTTTTACAGACAGTCTTTGTTTAGTGTGTTTGTAGTCTAATGTCTGTGGTGATGAAGCTTTAACGTTCCACTGCTTGTGTTTACCGTCTCTCTGCTACCAGTTCCATGCTATGGACACGTTGCAGAAGAACAACTATGACCTGGCCAAAGCCATGTCCACCCTGGTTCCTCAGGGGGGTCCGGTGCTCTGCCGCGATGAGATGGAGGAGTGGAGTGCCTCAGAGGCAATGCTGTTTGAGGAGGCTCTGGAGAAATACGGCAAAGACTTCAACGACATCCGCCAGGACTTTGTAAGCCCTTCTTCTCTGCTGTCTCTTAGAGGACACCCATAGAAGCTTGATTAGTGGTACTATTTATGTAAAATTCAAATGATACACACATTTGAAACTTTGTTGTTAATGTTGGTGTGATGTGGAATTGAACTGTCATGTATATGTCCTGTATGGGGTATTCTGGTTCAGTTGATGTTTCCCTCCTCTCCCTCAGCTGCCCTGGAAGTCTCTAGCCAGTGTGGTCCAGTTCTACTACATGTGGAAGACTACCGACCGCTACATCCAACAGGTATGACTGCAGTAAGCCACAACATGAAATCAGCACTGTTTGATTTGGGTTTGACTGCGTGTTTCTGTCGGGCTCCTCACTAAACCCATTTTCCCGTTCACTGTTTTCTTCGGTCAGAAGCGACTAAAGGCAGCAGAGGCAGACAGCAAGCTGAAGCAGGTGTACATCCCCACCTAGTGAGTATTAATGTAAACTGCTACACACAGTACCTTCCGTGAGTTAGAACTGCTGTCAGAGTAACTCACTCTTCTCTCCTCACTCTCCTCCCCTCACCAGCACCAAACCCAACCCAAACCAGATCATGGTGCCAGGCAGCAAGCCTGGCATGAACGGAGCAGCAGGCTTTCAGAAAGGACTCAGCTGTGAGAGCTGCCACAGTAAGTACACGCTCTGAAGGGCTGATGTGACAGGACACTTTCTGGGTTGCAGACAGGAAAATAAGTTTAGAGACACTAATGTTTGTTTGTAAAGCATGGTCCAACAATAAAACACAGCAAATTTAAATGCACTTGATAAAAAAGGCTGTTGAATGTCACACAGCTAAATTAGCACTTGTGCAGTCTCTGGTGCACATAATACCAGAAGTCTCTCGGGCTTGACCACATGTGCGTATTTTCTGGGTTCCCTCTCTGTTCTTCCTGTAATCATTTTAAAGTAGAAACAGGATTTCTCCTCACTATTCCATTATAGTTGGAACACTGTCGGGTAAATAGAGGATGTTCACCTGGGCAGAAACATGTAAAGATCATGAGGAAGGCTACTGAACTGTAAATACTCACAGGTATATTCAGTAGTTACGTCCTCTCTACAGTCTGTGTTGACTATGATACTGGTGTAATTCTAGACTTCATCTGTAAACCACTGCGGCTCTGAGTGGAAAGTGTTTAGAGCAGAAGGAGTCTACGTCTGTTGAGATACTCTTTCTTAACACTGTTTCTCCCCTCCCCAACCCAGCGGCCCAGTCGCCTCAGTGGTATGCCTGGGGGCCTCCCAACATGCAGTGCAGGCTGTGCGCCTCCTGCTGGATCTACTGGAAGAAATATGGAGGCCTGAAGACCCCCACACAGCTAGAGGGCGCTGCAAGAGCTGGCTCTGTAAGTCGTCTTCCTTACAGTCTTCTCTACCTAAAGGTGCGGTCAGGGATTCTAATCCAGAACACATTTTAGCAAATTCAGCGAGTATCTCCTCACCGTCTGAGTGTGTGTTTGGTGTTTGTACACAGACCTGGGCCCGCGGTCCTCCGTTTGCCATTGCAGATAGTACCCCCTCAATGTAGTTGGTCATCGAAGCAATGCCTTACAATTGCATACATTTGTGGAGCTTCTGAACTTGGAGCACATTTTCGATCCGCCATCAATTTTCGTAAAACTGCCATAACTTCTCTTTAAAAACAGAGACCTATAAACCAAGCGGTACAGCTGTACAATCTGAAAAATCCACTTTCCCATTAAAACACCCGCATACAAACAATAAGAGCTGAAATCAATGTAAGCATCGCATGGTGGGGTGACAGTCGGTAACAACACGGAAGCTATAAGATTTACTCCCAGTCAAAGTTAGGACGTTAACAAATCAAACAATGCAAAAGCAATTTATTGATATTCTCAAAGTTATGGTCTTGACTGGTCTTGAAATAAAATCCAGAGTCCTCAATGCCATGTGGCGGTAAAGGGTCAAAAGTGGCTTGGACTGAGGCACAGCCAGTCAACAACATGAGGCGCTCATGCTCGGCTACTCTCCCTCTTAAGCCGCTGTTCCATGACCAGTCCCAGCTCAACTCTCCTCGATTCGACTCTGTATGGCTGTGCTCCGTTTTTCATTGCAGATAGTACCCAGAGATGGTACCGCTCAATGTAGCTGCTCGTCATAGCAACGCCTCACACATCTGCTGTGACCTAACGTTCAATGCGACACACACACCAGCACATTTTTGTGCCGCCATCACTTTTGGTAAAACTGTCAATATTTGAAATCTACACAGCTGATTTCTCACCTGAAAAGTGGATTTAGTGATGAAATAACATACAAAAATTGCATGTTGTTTCCTTTTTTCTTTGTTATAAATGGTGATGCTCTGTTTTACAGACAGTACAGTATGAGTTACTGTTGAAGTTACTAGTGACAATGTTATCAGTAGGCTTTGCTACTCCTCGTCTTAGATTTTGTCTTCAAAACCTATTTAAATACTTTCAGGCTTGTCACAACTGTATTTTTATTGCAATGATTGAGCCCAACTTAACGTCGAGTAACAGATGCTCTGGATTCCACCATGTTTCTTATGTTAGATGTTAGGGTTGCTGCCTTGGCAATGCTTGTCCATGAATTTGGGGGGATGGAGCTTCTCTAGGGGACCGAAGGGAGGGGCTGTAAGGCTGTTGAGTTCCAATATCAACACATGTCAGCCAAAAGCAGTAGAGAAGTCAGCCATGTTTTTGGAATCATTAGACTTGATATTTTAACAAGAAACAAGCTGATCAAACATTGTTTTCAAGAGTGGACATGTCTCAAGGTGATTGTTGCATCCTCATGGTGTCCCTTCTACCGCTCTGTCCAGGAGTCAGGCCCCCGCGGTCACATGACACGCCAGGAGGTCCAGGGTATGTCGCCATTCACCCGCAACGAGGGTCGAGCCAAGCTGCTGGCCAAGAACCGCCAGACGTTCATCCTGCAGACCACCAAGCTGACCCGGGTTGCTCGGCGGGTGTGTGAGGACATCCTGCAGCCTCGCCGCGCTGCACGACGGCCCTACGCCTCCATCAATGCCAACGCTGTGAAGGCTGAGTGTATGTACACGAACGCACATCAGTACTCGTGAATAAAGTCTTTAAAGCTTGTTTTTAAACTGCTAACAAGTAAACGTTTAGGATGTCAGTATCACCTACTCTGCCGTGTATTCATGCTTTTAAATGCAATGTAAATTAGAGAAGCAGATCAGTGTAAACTACATTCTACATTGGTTCACATGTTTAATTTGACATGTCTGCTTCTTCAGGTATTATCAGGCTGCCCAAAGCCACAAAAACACCCATAAAGAGCAAGTTGGTGCCTCGACAGTCACTGGCCACCATAGTGAAGGATTTAGGTAAGAACACGTCATGTGACCGTCACTTCTCAGCAGGTCTCCTTAGCTGCTGGATGTTCCTTACCTGGCCTTTCTTCACTATAATTGGTTGTTGAGGAGTGTTGTTGTGTTTCTGCAGCCATCTCTGCTCCTCTGAAACTGAAGGCTTCAAGAGGACCCCCGACACCCATCAACAGGAATCAGGCCAGCCAGCCCCGTGTGGGCCAAAGCCTGCTGGGAAAAAGAGTTTTCGACAGCGTCCGTATTCCAAACACACACACAAACAAACCATACACTCTGTTGTCAGTACTGTTGACTTATCATGTGATCACTTGCTTTCAAGGGACAGCTGTCAGTGTGACAGACCAGAAATATGGGGAGAGGGGGGGAATAACATTAGGGGTGTGCATCTTCACTGATCACAACTCCGTTTGATTACGATTATCAGGTCTTTGATTTAGTATCTCAGTGCATAACGAAACCACGTTTACTCCACCTTAATATATGTTACTTTTTTGTCTTGTTGAGTGTAGTTACATGTTTGTGTCCTGTCTTGTAAGTTGATTATTGTCATCTTTTATTGAGCAGCTCGAGCACTAACTGCCTTCATTTATCTAGTAGTTAGAAAACGACAGACAGACTTTAATTAACAGACACACTGTGACCTACACTGCATATTTAGAGCCAGGCTGAAACATAGTGCTCATAGTTCCTCTGCTCTGCTGTTTTCACCGTCACCTACTGCCGCCTGTCACGTAGCCGTCCTATGAAGAATGAGCAGAGGACGCTAGCTAAGCGTTACCATGCTGAACAGTGTGTGGGTGAAAATCATTCACCTTAGTTGTAACTAACTTTATTGATCATTTGAAAGTTTAGTAGCAGCAGTCACTCATTCTGGTGACTCAATGAGTGACTGCATTGCTTCAGTGTGACTTCCAAGAGCCTTTATTGCTGGCAACACCATTACATAGAGAGACCTGAAGTCACAGTATACCAGCCTGGTATGCTGGTCATGTGGTGTCCCTAAGATGTGGAACTTTTTGCTCCCTTCATCCTTATAGAAACCAGTCAAAACTTCTTAAGTGACACATTCTTAGCTATCCGATGCTGCTCCACACTCATTCTGGTCTTTCATTGGTTCACAGGCTGCAGGGGTGCCCTACCCAGCTAATGGGAGGCCGTATACTTCAGGTATGAGGACCACCTCTCAGTCGGTCATCAAGCGTCAGAAGGTCAGCCAGGGGGAAGCACCCAACCCTGTGGTGTTTGTGGCTACAAAGGACACCAGGTACATTTCACTATCTCGGTCCTGTCATTACAATGTGATCGTCTTAAAGATGAAGCGACACAACAGGGCAATATTTAGTTAGAAGTTCAGGAACATTCAGTCAGAGCTAATGTCGCCATCGGCCATGGCTAGTCTATTAGTTGTTTATGCAAACACTATACCACTACTATTACTACACTGCTGAGTACAGTGGGAACAGCAGGTTGGAGAAAGGAAGTGGTGAAAGGCCTCACCAGTGTTTTGGGAGGGCTGGTGCAGTATTAATGGCCTAACTTGCGCACAGGCAAATACTGCAAAGATTTTTTTTATTATTCTATAGTGGGAATAAAGATTAAGATGTGAAGTACATCAAGGTTGTTATGATACATTTCTTAAATTGTAATGGTTCTTGAAATCGGGGGGAAAAAACAGCGAACAGGTGTCACAGGTGGTTAATAATTTAATAATAATGAATCATTTTTCATTTAGCTGATGCTTTTATCCAAAGCAACTTACTATTCATCCATCCATCCATCCATGGCACCCACCAATGTGTCCCTGAGCATGACATATAACCCCCATATATACAGTGTATATATACATAAACACACACACCATAAAACTTTAATTAATAGCCGAGTCCCAAATAGCTGCCTATCTCATCTACTGGCCCGGTGTGGGAACACATTTTGACAAATAAACGCCTGCCTGGTTTTTATAGAAGTTCTTTGGATGTACAAAACATCTTAAACACACCGGGTCGCCCGCTTTAGCTGCTTCTAGGCGGCTTAGATCGGTAATACAAATATTAGATTAGATTCGGTTAGATTCTCCACAATTCAATAGTTCAGTTCATTTAAGGGAACAACGAGCCCAAAGTCAAATTCTTATAGATTAGGTGGTCTAACCTGCATGGTACAAGAGAGGAAAAGAAAAAAAGGGCTGAATGCCGTTACCTTCGAAGCCTCGTTAAGACGCTCATTAAGCCCGAATGTGTCCATTCCTTGATTATTTATATTCCTTTAGTCTGTAAGGGTCCACTGACCAAAAGAATCACAAAAACAGCTTTTCATAAAAATCTCTCTGTCTGCTAACTTCTCTCATCCTGCACCATGTTGTTACTTCAAAATAAAAGTGCATAAGCTCCTGAGTGAAAGTTAAAGAAACCAAATGGTTCATTGTGATTTTAAACACTTAATTCCAAACAGTGGATCATTTAACATATCTGAGGTAAAACAGAAAAAAAATATTTTTTTTAAGAAATTTGCTTGAGTAAAATAACAGAAAATCTTTTTTCAGTCCTTTTCCTCACCAAAATAAATTTCTTAATAGAAAAATGAAGTGCTGATTTGTTCGTAATTCAAGTGAATTAAATCAAACATTTATTGAACATTTGATTGAACACTTAATTATCATTGTTTTATTGCTCGGTCCTAGTTGTAACACCCTCTCTCTGGGGCGGCTGTGGCTCAGGAGATAGAGCGGGTTGGCTGTTAATTGCCGGAAGGTCGGCGGTTCAATCCCCGGCTCTCCTTGGGCAAGACACTGAACCCCAAAGTGTGTGAATGTGTGTGAATGTTAGTTTCTGTGTGAGCACTTAGGCTCAGTGAGTGAATGTATGTGTGAATGGTGAATGCAAAAGTTGTGTGAAAGTGCTTTGAGTGGCTGAAAAGACTAGAAAGGCGCTATACAAATACGGAGCATTTACATTTTTACATTCTTTAGTCTTGGAGCAGAAATACATTCTTGACTACAGAAACAGGAGTTATTATAGTTTTTATTTTTTGACATTATTTTGTCAAACTTAGTCTTGTAGCTGTCAAAGTGGATGAAGAGGAACTTACCACAGGAGTAAAAAACATAGTATTGGACTAGAGTGGTCCTTTTTAAATCATGTTCTGTTGCTCTTTTTCAATCAGGGCTCTGAGGAAACATCTGACCCAGTCAGAGATGCGTCGGGCAGCAAGGAAACCTCATCTCCTGGTCCGGATCAAGCTGCCACCGCCCCCCCGCTCTCTGGCCATGCCCCTGCTTCCTTCTAGCACCAGCGAACCAATCGTCCTGGAGGACTGAAGGGGAGGGACTGGAGGGTCTTTTAACGGGACATGGGGATTGGGTGGGAGTTGGGGAGGGTCTGTACACAGGCCGTCACTTAACAGGCAGCACAGTTTGCCATACCAGTAGTCTTTTATTTTCCCTCTTTTCAGCGTCATTTTTCTTTAGTCCTCTGTTGCTTTCCAAAAGTTGTCCAGCCCATGCACACATGCACGTACGCACACACACACACACACACACACACACAAGCACTTAGATGACTTTACATTTCCATCATATTGAACACACTCTGACACGCACACAACATGTTGGGCTTTGTAGTATTTTATTCCAGATCCTGAATTATTTTGCTCCCCTTTTCAATACCACCTGTGTTTAAATGTGTAATTTAATCAAGATATCTCTCATCCTGAAACAATGGTGATAAAGCACACTTTGTTTTTCCTCCACGTCTCAGTTTTGTGTAAATATATACATCATTAAAGGGGTGAGACCCACAGTATGTGAGGTGAGTGGTGGTAGAGAAGTGGAAATGGGAGACTCTGGGACAGCTGTAGCAGGCTGAAGGTCTGATATGATTTGAAGATTACATCTTATACACTCCTCTACTAAATTCCAGCAGGGGGGGGGGTCTGACTGGTTAATTGTAGCTCATTGACTGTGCACA
The DNA here is from genome assembly GCA_029875015.1 of Lepomis gibbosus. Taxonomy (NCBI): domain Eukaryota; kingdom Metazoa; phylum Chordata; class Actinopteri; order Centrarchiformes; family Centrarchidae; genus Lepomis; species Lepomis gibbosus. The sequence goes on along the minus strand of JAPMOB010217819.1, from coordinate 3,794 downwards.
TGTTCATTGGTCAAGTTAAAGAGACCTGTTGACAGAGCTGTCCCTAGTCAGTGTGAACACAGTGTTTAATCCACCTACAGCCATTTTACTTTTCTATCCAAGTCTGTAACTTGTCAGCTTTTTCCGTCATCGGTCAGGAGCCAAACACAAGCTGGTTGGAGTGTTTAATAATTTCTGACAGGCCCTAGAGGTTCATCCCATCTGTACCGCTTATTATTTTACATACTATGGACATCCACCAGTGTCAAAAGTATTTGGTGAGCACAAAACAAATTGAGCAGCGTGAAAGTCCAAGTTTTAAAGTTTGCAGAGGCAGATGTACAAAACTATAGACAAAAGTCAAGATGGAATGTAAAGTCTAATTTAATGTATTGAGTTGGCAAAGGATTGTACTATATTTAAACAAGCAGTAGGGCTTGTTTGCCCATTAGCGTCAAAGCGCAGTTATCAGACACTTAGTGTCACCCTGATACACCATCTTAAAAATAATTTCAGTTTACTTTTATTGTCATTTTATTTATTAAAAATGCCCATCGCAATTCTAGCGCAAGGGGACATCTTTAATTGTTTGTTTTGACCAGCCGATAGTCCAAAACGCAGATCAGTTTACTATGACTTAAATAATTTAAATGAGTAATCAGTCCTCAAAACTGTTGAAGTCAGCTGAAGTAAATATAGTCATAACAGCCATGCAGCTTTATGTTTTATGCAGCTATATTAATTTTAAGTTTAACTTTTCTCTTGCTTTCAGAATCTACCCAAACGTGGATATTAGAGTAAATTTAAAACTGAGTGTGCACAAATTCAGGATTTTAGTGTCTTTACTGATCCCCGTCTGCCTACTTCTTACTAATCCTGGCACCCTGAATCTACCCAGACAGGTGGAACACATCTTATCTGACATACTTATCTTGACATAACTGCTTACATTTGTTTTATGCTCACTGATAATTTTGTTATTAATAACCCTCCATAGAATCTCTACTTTCATCAAGCATCACAGAAGAAAGTGAACGAGAGTTGCAGTTAAGCCACATTTGTCTTTCGTCTGCTGTCAATTGATTGCCACGCTTTCATAGCCACTGTTAGCCGGTTTAAAGAGACAGCCCTGGCTGCTGTTCTGCAGTTTAAACAGGCAGTCTGGACTAAAGGGGGACAGGATTATTGCTTAAAGAAGTCTGGAGGTTCATATGGAGTGTTTGAGGAAATTCATATGATTGTGCTTACCATGGATTTACACAAGTTACTGTGTGAGAAAACACATTTGGCTTTGAGGTACTATGTTTTGAGTCTGCAAAATAAAGCCATAATGTAAAAAAAAAAATGATGTCCACTGTGAGTGGACACTTTAACCCTGAAGTAAGGTTAGACTAAAGCCTCAGCATTTCTGACAATGTAGTGTTTGGTTGGTTTGAAAAGAAACTGACAGTTATGTTACTGGTCAGTTAATAGTCTGTTAATAAAGCAGCAATATGTAAATGTACGGAAGACAATTTAGGGCCAAAAAATAAGTACGGAAATTAATGTTAAAAATTACAAAATGAATGAGATTAAAGTTGTAGTTTTCCTCCAAATATTGACATTCAGAAACATTTTTATATGGCCTTAATCCTCTGTAAATGTCTGATGCAGAACAGATGTGATGTTTATGATTGATTGGGTATGACAACGATGTGAAAGAGATCTTCAGCTGTTTTAACTTTTGCTTTTTAAAATTCCTCCTGTTTGTACCATTATGAAAGGGCGAGTACTAAAAGTAAGTTGTTAATTGGATAATTATAATTCCTCTGTACCTTCAGCCTGTGAAACCCCACAGCAGCGAGTGGCTACACTGGTTTTATAAGCAATTTGGTCCCAATGTGGGCTTTGTAACATTTCTCAAAAAAAGAAATTGAAGTGTTGAGTTTGTAGCAAATACTAATCTGTGTAAAGAAAAGTGGAAAACTGGCATATTTTAAGCTTCTTTTTTTTACTTTTAAAGTGTGTAATTCTGCTCCAGTATGGTGGAGATGGCTCTAATAGGCTACTGTACATGTAAAACATTGCTCTCCTTCATAGGGTGGGTGGGCTGGTCATTTGAACCAGGGGTGACATTCAAAAGGGACTGGGTGCTGATTTTTGTATGATGGAGAGACAAACATGCTACAATTGAAACTTTTTCTCAAGTGTTTTTTATTCCAATGTCTCTGTATCCTTTAATGTATCTTGATAAGAAAAGAAATAAAGATTTTTCTTTCTTCGTGGTCAGTCATAGGCTCTTTCTCAATTGTGTTTTATAGGTGTTCATCAGATTGCTGCCCAAGAGGAAACTGAGCTCGGGTCCTCAGTAGGGCTGGGTATCAAACTTCAATACACCTTTAGTGCCAAGTGAAATGTGTCTTGTCTCTCATGAGTATCCAAAACTGCCAGATAAGGAAAGTTGGCAACAAATGCTGGTCAGTTTCTTCATCTTGTTTGTTTTTATTTTTCTACAATCTAGAGTAATGTAGACTTATTTGTGCAAAGTTATTGTACAGCAGCTTAGCTTTAAAATTTTAAAAACCTGAATTTGAGAAGGTTTTGTAAAAAAAAAAAATAATAATAATAAAGTAATTCCTCAATGTGAAAGGTATTCAATATTTTGGCAAGATTAGGGATTGTATTTTCACTGGTATGAAAAACTGTATCCATCCTGGTGACAACATTTCTGAAGGTTTAAGCATGTGAGTGACCTGAACTACAAGTTTACTATGTTGAAATGTGGAATTACAGTTAAATTAACACTACCAACTTTACTTAATGAGCCTATGGTGAGGAATAAACCAGCAGAGGGAAGCAGTATTAAAGGGTTTTTTAGCCACATGGGGCAGTGCAGACAGCTGGAAGCACAAAATTGACATTACTGACTTATAATGTAAATGTTATATAATGTTGGATAATGGCATGTGTTTTATCAAACTAACATTAAGATACATTTCATGATCCTGCTCAGTAAATGAATGTAAGTCCAATATTCAGCTAGTTTTCAATAGCTGTCCAATATTTAGCTAGCTGCTAACTTTGTGTGTCTGCTGCTTGGTGCTGGGCAGGTGGTGTGCAGTGGATTTATCAGAGCTATCTCACTGAAAACAGGGTTGAAGGGAGTGGAGTTTGCTAACAGAGGCTAAAAGGCTCAGAGAACTGCAGAGTTGGTGATAATTCTCTGTGGATTTGTCACTACAGGGAAAACCTTTCCACAGTATGGTACAACATTTTAATGAACCTGCAGTGTAAACAGTTTTCACACCACTTAAACTTTTTCATGTTTTCTTTTACAACCATGCACACAGTTGATTAGAGGAAGGCCTCAAAAACTGTTGTGTGAGAGGACCAATGTTGAAAGAGGCCACAGTCTGGTGGAGCAACAGGAAGACAGTCTCGGCTTTATAGCTTTTGGAAAAACACATCTGGGCAAGAAGGCATCCTGGTGGAAAACCCACTGCATTCTGACAGAGAATTGCCACTGGGGCAAAGATTATTGAATCTTTCAGCTAGATGGATGGCTTTTAAACAAAGTTAATTTCCTTAAGTGAGCTGACCAGTGATGACATGTATCGTCATGCATTCGTCATTCTGCCGCTGGTTATCGAGGTGGTGTCCAGCAAACGATGTGGGCTTTGTAGATCATTGGCAGAATTTCTGGGGAAGACCTGGTCTGATTCGGAGAGACGGCATCCATCCCTCTTGGGAAGGAGCAACTCTCATTTCTAGAAATCTGGCCAACTTTATTAGCGGACCAAATCCATGACAACCCAGAGTTGAGACCAGGAGGCAGA
>JAPMOB010217806.1:0-34550 GCA_029875015.1 Lepomis gibbosus | reverse complement strand
CACACACACACACACACACACACACACACACACACACACACACACACACACACACACACACACACACACACAGTGAAATGTTTTTGGATCCTTTCTTGTAACAGTTGTCAGTCAGCTTTGCCCCTCCCCAGAATTCACCTGGCCATTGCTGATGAGAATCAATGTAATCATCAGCTATCTGACGCTCACCAATTGAGATTTAGTCTTTTCTACAATACAGATTACCTAATCAACTAGCTAAGTATTCTGGTCCAAGGCAAAAATAACTAAACTAAATAAGCAAGGTATTTGGCAAACAGGCTACTGTGTTATAATACTGAAGGGCAGCTAAGCTAGCAGAGTAAGCAGCATATTACAGTACAGTACTGCTCTTCTTGACAGTGTAGTGGGGAACAGCTAAGTGCTGTATCCAGACAGTGTTTTGGGTTTATTAAACAGAACAGCAGGAATTTATTTTTTATCTAAAGTCTCTGTCTCATTTGAATGTTTGTGTGTGATGAGGACAGACTATATGGCTGTGTGATTGACTGTATCTTTCTCTTTGTCACTATCTGTTTGTCTCCACCTGTGTTTACGAATGAGGAGAGTTCACAGGGATTCATTCGAGTCCAGGCACCACAGTTCAGTAAAGTGTCCATGGCAATTCAGCTTACTGAAAAGCTGCAAGCTGCTGATGTATTAACACGCTTCCTCAGCCAGGACAGGTACATGCAGCACTGCATACACAGTCATACAAGTACATGTACAGTATTTGTCTTGGCTATAGGAGCCCCATCCTTAACTTTTTCTCTTTCTTTCCTTCTCTTGTTCTTTCTGTCTTGTACTCCCAGTTCCATGGCAGTGAAACAAGAAGAGCTGTGTCTCTATGAGATTGGTGGGAACATCCGTAAGTCCTTCTCCTACTAAAAACAGATTAATTACAATGTTTAGATTGTGTATTCTCGGCTGATAACTCAGCTAGTGAGCCAACAAGCCAAAGTATCAAATAGCCACGGATGAGTGTTTGTTATACTAACTACATTATGTCTCTCTTAATGTTCCTCCTCTCTCTGCACGTCTCCCTCTGCTCTATCCATCGTCCCTCAGAGGAGAGATGTCTAGATGGGGAAACATATATGAAAGACCTCTTCCAGCTCAACCCTACAGCAGAATGGGTCATCAAAGCTGTACAGCGATAAAATCCTACCATCATGCTCTGCTGCATGCTGGACTGCTCCACATTTATTTCACCACTGTGTCCTGCTGAGAAGAGACGTCAACCGGTTCTTTGTGGTTTCTGTTCGTTGTGGATGTTCACTTGCATGGTTTCACACAATTGGTTGGCAATGAAAACTGCCCCAAAAATACAAGTAGGCTAGTCCAATTTAAAACAAATGAAACCCATCAGGTTTGGTGAAATGTTTGTGGAAATACTGCTTGTATTTTTTTTATCCACTTAGCTCAACAAACTTTTCAGACATGAAAAAGGGGCAATTACGTGCTTGTATTTACCATAACAGACATTTCCATTTTACCTAACCTGCCTTATGATCTTTTCAGACGGGGAGCGATTGACTCGCCTAATTATTAATTTTCCTGTTGTGATGGTGCTCGTCTTGCACACTCCCACCCACTAACTAGAGTTTAATTGTCTTGATTTTTTTCCGTGCGACGCATAGTGAAAATCAGTAGACGAGAGACTGATCCTTGCTGTGTGTGAGTACCCTCAAATGTTCTTAACTAATTTGAAAGTTAGTAGTTAAATTATTTGGTTATATACTCTTTCTTTAAATTAAATAATATTATTTATAATATTACCTTATAATCTTTCTTTGAATATATTTTATATATTTTTGCTATAGCCTATCAAGAAAATACAGTTGAACCGGCAGAGATGCAGTAGTGCACAGAAGCTGTTTCAATGGTTACGCGTGGTAACCATTGCGCAGTGCAGCCCCGTGGATCAATGTGAGTAGGCGGAGTGTCGCTTACCGTCTGAAAAGACCTTTATGCTACAGATTGGATTTCAGCTAGCCTACAGTATCAGACAGTTGTGCAGGTGAAAGAAAAACTCTGGAGTCCTGACAGACCACTCTTGTACTATGGTGGGAATATACCATTTCTCCCAGTTTGTCACAGTACTTGAGCCACAACGTTGTGATTCTTAATTATTATGTGATACTGTAAGTATTGCAGTTGTATACTGTGATTTTTTGCCACTAATCATTTTGTTGTTTCTGCTGTGATAAGCTGAATTAATACATTTTGGGACAATAAAATATAAAATTCTAGAAAATCCCAAATCAATTGCATAACAAAGAAAGTAAGTATATTTTCTTCACAACTCATTTTGAGAATATTGGCTTTTATTTATTTATATTTACATTAAAGGCCCTAAAAAGTAAATATTTGGTCACAATATTGAATATTTATATATCAAAGCACTTAACCAGAAGGGAATGAACATGAATAATTACTACTGTAGTGTAAGTTGTATGTGAGGGAGGGAGGCCCTTTATGTGGCCCGCCTCAACAGCTAACCAGGGAACCCAATGATAACATCACTGTTTTATGGTACATTAATATTACATTATAACTTTTAAACCATAGTTGAGTTGAGATGTTTGAGGTTGTTAATGTGTGAATCCATCTTCAAGAACTGCTACTCACCAGTGTACAACCAAAGGAAATGTGTATATATAGTAGCCTCCAAGCTCGCATGGAATTCATCAAGTCAATTGCCTTATGAGTTGTACACCAAAGACTTGATTATTTTAAAGATATGTTGGACTCTTAAGCGATAATTTGAAATAAATAAATCGCTGATGTATACATGGCCTTCTTAAATGATACATTCTCACATGATGGGTTGCAAAGGTATCTGGACACCAATACCTTTGGCTTTTGCTATTTTGATTTTGGCTCTGTACTCTTCACAGTCTGGGTATCAGTTGTAGAAAATCCCTATTTTATCTTTTTGGCACATAGCTGTACTTCTCTTGGCTTTCAGTAAAAGTCTAATCTGATCCTGTGCTGTTTCTCACAGTATCAACGGCCTGTCATCATATCTGCATCACAAAGTCAGACATTACAGATGTTTCTCTTGTGGAAAGCTGTGGAGCATTAACAAATTACTGTTCGAAATGTTTTGTGAACTGAGTCACTCCCTGCCTTGTATTATCTAGTTTACTGTGAATGCTTGTGCGTTTTTCAAAATAATGATGTCTTTGTCTTATAACTGCCTCTCAAATGACCACTAAAACACACTGTAAATAAACATGACGTTATTAATTACCACATCTGCTGGAATTAGTGCTTATAAATGCAAGGGATCTAACAAGAGTGCATGCACACTAAAATTATTTAGTACTGCTCTGTGGATACTCTTGACTAATAAGAGAAATTTGAATACTATTGTGTGGGCTGTATAATCTGCCACTGTGTGTAGACCTGTTTGTATTTTATATGGGCTCATAATGTCCACTGTTAAATGTGACTTCCTTACAGTAACTTCCCTCTCTTCATCATTCACTGACAACCCTAACCAGGTAATATTTCATTCAGTTAATTAACTGAGAATTCATGGCCCCAGTCAGTCAATAGGTCAGAGAGCTAATGGGTTTAGTGTGGCTTATAGGATCCGCAACAGAGTGGACTGTTTACTGTGGGTCAGAGACAGAAACTGAACATAACACAGCATACCAGTAGAAACCTGTCCTTTGTGGTAACAGAAGTCAATCATCACAGTAATAATATCAGGAGTGGTTGAAGTCTTTTGGATTTAAATAGGAATCTGATATTCTGAATGTGCTGAAACCAATAGGCAACAGAACAATATTACAGATTCAAATTCAGCAATAAGAAATCTATCAAAAATAAACTAATGGGATGCATATCTCTTGTTTTTTATCTAATGCAGGCCTAGTTTATCAATTTAAGTCAAATAGTCAACAATCTTTTGTTTTATTCTCAAACAATGACTGTTCTCGAAATAACAGCTATTAAGTCTTATGTCTTAAGTCTTACTTATGTTGGTAAAAAGACTTCTAGGTTTCAAACTTATTTGCAGGTCTACAGTTAATCTTACTTCTGGAGGATGATACCAGTTAAATGTAGGCTATTGTTCACAGCCTACCAGTGCCGACCTATAACTTACCTTGTGTATACACCCCCAATAAATGTGTTATCAACTCATAAACTTTACAAATCCTCCATACAGCTTGCCTTGAATTTCCTGTTGTAACAGATCAAATATGAACGTGGTTTGGTGAGTTCACCAAAACAAAAGCAAAACAGAACCCCACAGAACACCACATAATTACACTAAGGCATAAAATAAGTGATAAAAACATAAATATTACTGCAACTATACCATGTAATAAACCGTTTTGGAGCTCTTTATTTTCCTTAAGCTCCTGAAGGCCCGGTAAGGTGTTTGCATAGTAGCCTAACTAAACGTTCTGGTGTCAGTTTATGTACTTCTGCATGTCGGACTGTTACTCTGGTTGTGTTGCTTCTAATATGTGTCAAAAACAACCACCTCTACCTTCCTAACGTGGTTTGATGTCGTGGACAAACCCATCTACTAGAAACATAATTGTGTACGCACCTGATTCGCCGACACGTCCTTGGTCCCCGCTCATTGGCTACTCTCAAACTAAACCCGCTGTGATTGGTCGAATTACGAGAATAGGAAGTGTCGGTCAGTAGTAGGGGCTTAGGCTTACATTGGAAGCTAAGCTCTATATCTGGTTAAAATAAGCCACAGGCTAAATATTTTGCACCTCGCCGTTAAACTCGGATGTTCTGATGTACGGAGAGGTACTCGTCAACCAATATTTAGACGGAGGAGTTGCGTCAATTGCAACCAATGGGCGGTTTGGTTCGTCTTTCGTGTGGCTATGTTACATTAGCTTGTTAGCTAGCTAAACGTCCAGTCAGTAAACCAACAACCAGTTACTACTCAGCTAGCGTATCTTTGCACTGGACTTTGTTAGCTTGTTTGACAGCTACAGTAGAAAAAATTAACCAAGCTGTTATCCAGAGAGACATCGACTCTGTTTTGTTGCTCCGGTGTGAGAGTTTATTTAATCTAATTTACGTGTCACAGTGTGACTCAACTGTAACTGAATGTTTGCTGATAGAAATAACAGCAGTTACAGCTAGCAGGGTGTTAGCTTGTCAACAATGGGCTATAAGAGATATTTAAAGACGGCAAGGACGTTTTATTTTTTGACCATTCTGCTGGTAGTCTTCGTCAAAGGAGTAACAACTGGTAAGTATGTCCGTTTTCGTTGTATGACTGTCTAACTTTAATATCTGCGCGGGCAGAAGTGGCTGCACGTTTCTTAACGTCAAGCAGCTGTTTATAGTTGGGCAACAGTTTTTCCTTCTCAAGTTAACACTGTCTTTACTGCTGCCTTATTAATATTTTCCAGATGAAGAGCAACACGGGAATGACGGACCAGAGCTGAAGGTACGACATGACCTGTTTGATATTGATCTTCTAGTTAGCATACCTGAGGATGATTGGCTTGATTTATAAGTTAGAAATGTAGAAGTGATGGAACCTACCTAGTGTCTTTTATGGGTTGAATCTGACACATTTTACTGCGTTACCGTGTGTGTTATCTCAGGGTTTTATTTGTCTACATAATATGGATTAATTTATGATTATCAAAACTATTGGCTAAAATCACATCGGTGTTAACCAGATGCTTTGGTTTATTTTCAGGAGGATTTACTTAAACACAAGTTTGCATTGTTAAGTTTAAAATCAATAGTGAGGAAAAATTGTCCTGCCTTGTCCAAAAAGAGTTTGAGGTTTTTTTTTACTTCTAAAAACTGTAAATGTATTTTCCCGAATGACTCAGAACACTTACCTGCTCTTGTAAAAAAAACAAAAAAACAAAACTTCTTTATTGCATTGGGGAAAGTATGTTGTTGATTACCCAAATGTGTGTTCATCAGGTAAGTTTGTATTTGTATTTGTATTTCTTGTTTAATTCATTCATTTAAAACAATGCAACAACAGCATTTAACATGAATGAAAAGGAGCAGAAAGAAGTAAAAACTTATAATGTCTGCCCCCTATCAACACAAAATCATTTACAGTTCCAATTTATTCGAGCTGTCTTATACAAGTTATAGAGGAATCAAAACATTTCTAGTCATGACTTTTGTAATGCAATGAAGAAGGATAAATCACTTTTGTGCAATATATAAATCACTGTTAAGTTTACTAATAATCCATATCAAAAAATGTTCTGTAAGATAGCCATCGATAGTTTTTGCTTCATTTAGCTTAATTGAATATTATATTTATTTCAATATGTGGCGTGATTCGTCCTTTCATCTGTTCTTTTACAATAACTTCTTGTTTATCCTTCCAGTCTTACCATGACCCAGACTCTGAAGAGGAAGATGTTCGTCTGGCGTCAGGAATTGTGGCTGGTACTTCTGAGACCTCTGGTCATGAAGTCTCCCAGCCAGAAGAGGAAAAACAGTCACCTGAGGGAGGACTGGAGGGAGAGGAGAAGGAGGAACTGCCTGATCAGCCTCTTCCAGTTGAGGAGAAACCTAAAGAAGGTAAGGACAAAAACTTTAGCTTAAGAGCTGAGCTGTAAATACTTTATACTAAATCATGAAACGGTTTGAAATGGTTTGTTTTCTTATATATGTCTCCAAATGTCTTGTGTGAGACAGAGCACTTGCGCTGGCATACTTTCTGTCACCGATAGCAGGCTAACATTTGAATAGTGTTTTTGCCTGTCAAATTAAAGCTAGGAATGAATGGGATAGTGGAGTAGCTGTGAGACTTTACACCAGAAAATGTGGCTTCAGTCACCTCTGGAATGAGAATTCTGAAATTTCTGAAAATTTCAGGAACCTCCAGTCTGAACCTATAATGACACCTTTGTATAAGCCTTTGTGGGTAATGTGGCTGGCCTGTAGCAGTGATAGTCCATCAGTAGCTTTACTGACTCCTCAGTGTCCTCAGGATTTCAACTAGTCTTACAGTGCATCTGTTTTTGAGTCTGAAGACTGTCATATTTTGTAAGCTCTGTTGAGTCTTTACTTGTTAACCTGTTTTCACTTTTGCTGACTCCGAGCCAACACGTGTGGTTTCAGGGCCAGATTGCATAAACGATTAAACCCCATGAGAAATGAACAGCGCCTTGCACCTGTGGCTCCTCTTGCAGACAGTTACATCATTTTACTTGGATTGTTAGTAATTTTCCTGCTACCACCTTGCACAAGTATAATATTGAGCTTGTATGCAGATGGGGATTTACTGATATTTATTACAATTAACAGACTTTGTATGTTTAATATTTTACATGAATATTTTTCAAAAATAGATCACAATGCACATGGTAACATATTGTCTATATGTTATCATACTATATCCAGTTATTTCTTACTGTGGTATTAACATTACTGTTTTTCTGTTATCTGATATTATTATGATTTGTTTTTTTAATACAGTTCCTGTAGTGAATGGAGGTACAGCCCATGGAGAGCCCTGCATCTTCCCATTCCTCTTCCAGGGGCAGGAGTACTCAGACTGTACCACTGATGGACGGGGGGATGGACGGCTGTGGTGCGCCACAACCTATGACTATGACCAGGACAAGAAGTGGGGTTTCTGTGAGAGTAAGTCTTCAACTTCATATGACAACTACCTTGAGGGTCTTGTTTTGAAGCCAACATTCATCTGCTTTGTATAGCAGTTAATTTGCTTAAACTGTTGGATGAACATTTTCCAGTGTGGTTGGCCCATTTCCCACCCAAACCCAATTTAAAAAAAACAAACAAAAAAAAACAAACAAAAAGCCCTTGGAAAAGCTCAGCAGCTGCTGAAACTGAACCGGCCCAGAACGCATCGTGGTTCCAAAAATTACTATTGCCCCTTTTGCTGCCAAGATTTTATAATTTTTTTTGTTTATTTTGTTCTTGGCTTCTCCTGTGTTGCCCTTAGCGGAGGAGCAGGCACAGCAGAGGCTGCAGGCAGAGGAGGCTGAGGAACAGTACCAGACTGTCTTGCGCATGCTCAATGCCACCACCAGGAAGACCCAGAAGAAAGAGTGAGTTTCTGCTCACTGAGTTATCCAACTGGTTTTCATCAACCTTCTGAATCTTTAATAAATATGGCTGGAAGATAAACTTTCCAGTTCTGTTCTGGAGTTGATCTTTAGCATTAACATACCTGAAGACCTGTGAGCTCACCTGAGCTGAGGAAACGATGTATATTCTGAAACACTGCAAAGTAATTCGTACCTTACAGCCAAGCTTCCTGCTTGTGAACAGTTATCTTGTGATGTGGCTTAAAGCTTCTTGTTCAGACAACATTCTCTGATTGTAAATGCAGTTTTGATATGGCTATGTCTATTTTACATTTGCAGTATTACCATGTGACTGAGCATCCTTATTTGCTTTGGCTGTCCTATTACTGTTTGTTATGCACACAAGCACACAGACACACATTATTTTTATTATACCTGTGTCAATCTGACTTTTCCCTTGCCACCTATGCTCATCCAACCACTCTCTTAGATTATACGAGAAGCTGCTGAAAGTAGCAGAGAAAGGCCACCAGAAAGCCATGGAGAAGGTGGCGTACGCCATGCTGTTTGGAGATTACATGAACCAGAACATCACCAAGGCCAAAGAGATGTTTGAGAAGCTAGCCATGGAGGGCTCGCCTAAAGCCCAAACGGTAAAGATCTCCATCAGAATTTTAATGTGTCTCTTGAGAAATGAGGTGAAACCATTTTAACCATGATTATTTAGAGTGTTTAACACTGTTTACCTTGTTTCCTTTGCTGTAGGCTCTTGGCTTTCTGTACGCAGCAGGACTTGGAGTTAACTCAAGTCAGGCTAAGGTACATTTTTGTTCTGTATGACTGAAGTTATGTCTGATTGTAAATGCACCCGTTGTAGGCTACTTTTGGCAAAACCATCTGCGAAACTAATGTTGTGTAATGTTGGTCTCTTTTCCCAATAATTATTCACACATTACCTACATTTTCTGTTCAGGCCCTGGTTTATTACACCTTTGGCGCTCTGGGTGGAAACTTGGTAGCTCATATGATTCTGGTAAGTTGACTTATCTGTCAGTGGAGCAATAGCATGGGCATGTTATCTCTAAAGTATAAACTTGCATTACATTTCCTGTTGTTGATTCATTAGGGTTACAGATACTGGGGAGGTGTGGGTGTTCCCCAGAGCTGTGAGTCAGCACTAACACACTATAGGCTTGTGGCAAATCAGGGTAAGCATGAACTGCCATTTTTTAAATGTAACATTCAGGTGTGATGTGCTGGTTCTTCTTTGGCAAATGACCAAACAACAAAACAAAATTCTTTCCCTTCCATCTACATTTTCTCTGCTCTACTCTTCATCACCACCGGCAGTGGCCAGCGATGTGTCCCTGACAGGGGGCTCAGCGGTGCAGAGGATCAGGCTGCTGGATGAGGTAGAGAACCCAGGATCTACCAGTGGGATGTTGGAGGAGGACTTGATCCAGTACTACCAGTTTCTAGCTGAGAAAGGAGATGTACAAGCTCAGGTAAAATAGTGTTATAATCAGTGTTCTTTGTTCAGTGCAGCAACTTCAGTACAACCTAATAATAAGATGAGGTGACATCATCTTCCCATGCATTATATGTATCTGAATATTAATCACATAAGGGACAGTTTTACAAAACAATTATTATACATATGTGACATGTTGTGAATTGGTTGCAGTGTAACTTCTGCCAAGTCCTTGAATCCATCTTATAGTAAGGAAGCTAATATATACATGGCATGAGGGGAAGGCAGCAGTTGACAGTGGTCAGTCATAATCACAGTTGAGTGAGAATTTACACATTTGTTTAACATTCTTCACTGTGCATGCAAATCTCTCAACCATATTACAATTACGTAATTGGAGGAAGATGATATGTTATTGTGTGAATGTAATTTATCAATCTGAAATTGTTTTTATCTTTATAATACTAATTATGGGCCATTTGAAGGTAACTAGGTTCTTTGCTTCCCCCGATAGGTGGGATTAGGTCAGCTACACCTGCATGGAGGCCGTGGAGTAGAACAGAATCACCAGGTGACTTTGTTTTTTTCAAATAATATTTTAAGTATTGAATTCTTGTGATTTGCAACACTGTGGCCCAGTAGTTAGTACTGTGGCTTCACACCTAGGTCTTGGGTTCGAACCTTGATAGTTCCAGGCCTTTCTGTGTGGAGGCCTTCCCTGCGTGGATTCTCTCTGCATGCTCCGGCGTCCTCTCGCCGACTAAAGATATGCAGGTTAATTGGTGACTCTAAATTGCCCTGAGGTGTGTGTGTGTAAGGTTGTTTGTCTCTGTCGGCCCAGTGATGAACTGCCGACCTGTCCATGGCGTACCTCGCCTCTCGCCCAGTGTCAGCTGGGATTGGCTCCAGCCTCTCGTCAACCTGCACAGATAACCAGTTATAGATAATGGATTAATGGATTCTTGTGATTGTAATTTTCTGATTGTTAATGTATTTCTGATGGCTCCTATCCAACAGAGGGCGTATGACTACTTCACCCAGGCTGCAAATGCAGGGAACACGCACGCTATGGCTTTCCTTGGCAAGGTTGGTGAGATGTTTCTCTATAGCTTGTGGAAGCTGATATTGTTTGTAAAGAAACCCTTTTTGTTTTTGTTTTTTACATTTCTTTTTTTGCACTGATAAGCTTTTTAGACATAGTTGCTGACCTAGAAAAACAGATACTTTGATGTGTTCAAATTTTGCTACTGTTTGTAAACATCATAAATATGTAGTCCATACTGTGTGAGAACTTGGGAGAAGTGGTCATCAAGTTTGGAGCGGAGATATGGTCTAAATTGAATCCAAAATAAATAAAGCCAGTGATTTGGCATTGCTGTTTTAACAGAGGGCGCTACAGTGCATTTGTTTTTGAGGCACTGCATCAAGTTTTTGATTTCTAGATATGACTCCTCCTGTCTTTCAGATGTACTCAGAAGGCAGCGAGTTTATCCCTCAGAACAACGAGACAGCCCTGCAGTACTTTCAGAAGGCATCTGACTTGGTAAGAATGAAGCTGTAGACTAAGGTCTTTATCTGAACTGGCTATTTTACCCTTTATCAGGGTTTTTCAGGTTATTAGATTGTTGTTGTTGTTTTTTCTTTCAGGGTAATCCAGTGGGACAGAGTGGCCTGGGCATGGCCTACCTATATGGAAGAGGCGTCCCAGTGGTAAAAAAAAAAAACCCATTACAATCTCTTTAAAAAGAAATCATGTCTAAGATTAAGGTGCACCCTCTCCTACCCATTTTAATTTGCTTTCTCTGTGCTGCTAACCTGGCAGTGACAGTTTTTGGCACTAGGAGTAGGAATAAGGTGACATTTAAATGTCAGTAAAGTCGTTTGGTGTGCAAGGTTTTCAGTGTCACTCCTGCTGATGCCAGAGCAGACGTCTGAAAGTTATGTGTTTGTGTTCAGAACTATGAGCTGGCACTGAAGTATTTCCAGAAGGCAGCGGAGCAGGGCTGGGTGGACGGACAGCTCCAACTGGGCACTATGTATTACAGTAAGTGCTGAGGGGCAAATGTCAGTGTGTATGTATGTGTATGTACACCTGTGCATGGTGTGTGCTCGTGGTACACAGCATCTGTCAATGTGCCATGGCCTCCTGTCACAGCTTATCCTTGATGTCTGACTGGTAAGTCTTGTTATGGCATCGGAAGGTTTGAATAATCTGTTCACTAACCCTCAGTCCTTCTTTCTCTTTGTTTTTTGCGTCATTTTCATTTCTGTTGACTTGAGTACATCTTTTCTCCTATGTGATTTATTGGTTTTCTCTCCCTTCTTCCTGTTGTTCCTCAGATGGCATTGGTGTGAAACGCGATTACAAGCAGGCACTTAAATTTTTCAATCTGGCATCACAGGCGGGCCACATCCTGGCCTTCTACAACTTGGCCCAGATGCATGCTACTGGTACAGGTGTGATGCGCTCCTGCCACACTGCTGTGGAGGTGAGGCACCCTGGAGATGCTGCTCCATTCTCATCCATTGAAGCCTGGATATCCTGGCAGTTACTTTCTGCTTTACTTAGTTATCGTTCAGTTTAGTCTTCTTCCAGTGGTCTTTCTTTACTCTCTTGTATTGCAAGTTGGAAAGTGATCTAATTTACACTTTAAAACATTAGAAACAGTTAAATTGAAATCACTGTTACAGTTTTCTGGTGTGTCACACTGTGTGCCTGTACCTTTTTATTGCAGCTTTTCAAGAACGTGTGTGAGCGCGGCCGCTGGTCAGAGCGTCTCATGACGGCCTACGGCAGCTTTAAGGAGGGTGAGACAGACGCCGCACTGGTCCAGTATCTGCTGCTGGCTGAGCAGGGCTACGAGGTCGCCCAGAGCAACGTGGCCTTCGTTCTGGACCAAAGTAAGAAAAAACACAACATTAGGGTCATGACCGGAAGTTCAAATGCCATGAACAGAATTCACTTCTTTTTTTCTTTTTCTTTACTCTTTGTTGCTGTAGTGTCACTGTTAGCAAACTCTCTGACCCTGTGGAAGACAGTTAGGTGTGTGTGTGTGTGTGTGTGTGTGTGTGTGTGTGTGTGTGTGTGTGTGTGTGTGTGTGTGTGTGTCTAATTTCTGTATTCTGCTGCGTGACTACTTTGTGATCTGACAATGAATACTGATCTTAGTTGCCTCAAATTAATAAAATGCCAGTTGGCCTTCGCCTTATTTTAACATAACATAAGCTGTTCCTTTATGCAGAGCAGCACAATGGAATGTAGAGCAAAGAGTAAAAAGAATAAAATACAATAAAAGTAGAATCTTTGATCAAATCAGAATCAAATAAAGATCACAGTTTTCAGCTTTTCTGATAAACCATTGCAAAATGTATTTAGTAAAATATATTTTGGGGGAAATTACATGTGTTTATATTATACAAACCTTCCCAAAAGCCCACCAACTTTGGGAAAAGTAACAACCTAACCTTTTGAATGTTTGCTTTTCTTGTCTTTGTATGAATTGGGACAAACAGAAGGAGCAAAGATCTTCAGTGAGAATGAAACCTACCCTCGTGCTTTGCTCCACTGGACAAGAGCTGCAGCCCAAGGTGAGCACACTATGTCCCTGATCCATCTTACTCTCTGTGCTCGATTTTTATTTTTAGCATTTCCTCTTTATCAGGAACCCATCTATAATTGCTTTTCTTAAAGAAAACTAGTTGAATTTGACTGCTCAAAGGCAAAGCCTCTGCTTTGAGTAAAAGTTGACGCTTGTGATTGTCATTCCCAGGTTACACTGTGGCACGGATAAAACTAGGGGACTACCACTTCTACGGCTACGGGACAGATGTGGACTATGAGACTGCTGTTATCCACTACAGGCTGGCATCGGAGCAGCAGCACAGTGCCCAGGCCATGTTTAACCTGGGTTACATGCACGAGAAAGGCCTGGGCATCAAACAGGTGGGCACAGAGTTCCACTGGTGACTCTTAAACATCAGCTTTCTCTCAGTATGTCACATTGATTTAGAATGCAGAGTGTAGTTAATCAAATTTAAAGACTGCTTTTGTGATTCAGTATTGTTCCATGTGGTTTCTGCAGGACATCCATTTAGCCAAGCGTTTCTACGACATGGCCGCCGAAGCCAGTCCTGATGCCCAGGTCCCAGTTTTCCTGGCCCTGTGCAAGCTGGGCCTGGTTTACACTCTGCAGTACCTGCAGGACCTTAATGTGAGTGCTAAATTCTCAAGCTGGAGCTGTGACAATTTGGCTTTTAAACAGAAACTCAGAATTATAATTCAGCTGAGTTAAAAGCTTCATTAGAGGGAAGTGAAATTAATCAGTCTGTCCTCTGTCCTCTCCCCGTTTGGCTTTTTCTTCTGTCAGTTGAAGGAGTTGATTTCTCAGGTGGACCTGGACCAGCTTCTGGGCCCGGAGTGGGACCTCTACCTCATGACTGTCATCGCCCTGCTGTTAGGCACAGTCATCGCCTACAGACAGCGCCAGCACCAAATCATAGTTCCCCCTCGCCCACCTGCTCCTGCCCCAGCGCCCCCTCCTCGACCACCTCAGGAACAGTCGCAAGCCCAGGCCGAGCCCCAGGGTCAGGGAGAAACGCAAGCCCAGGGCCCGGCCCAGGAGGAAGAGGAGCAACAGTGAGAGGAAGCCAGACAGAGTAGGGCAGTAAAAGACAGACAAGAGGCTCTGCCAAGCCCGCCCGACGGAGCAGCTGGTGCTTACTAGCTGAATACCTGCTAGTTGGAGCACCTCTCCCACTCTGCCCGCTCCCCTCCACATGCTAAAAAAAGACTGAGAAGGCTGCTGAACTGTGCAGCCTCAAAACTCCCTTCCTCCATTTCAAATATGCTGGTCCTGTGTCAAAGAAAGACAGTGGGCGTGTTTGACAATGCTACACAGCAGAAGAAGAGTGCTGAGAGGATAACACAGACTTGGGACTTGCTCGTCTGTGACTCAGGATACTGTCAGAAGCACCCATGTCCTCACCATGAAAATAGCCTCTCGGTTGCCACATCAAAGGCATTTTGGACTACTGAACACATTTGGAATTTGATATGTGCATTGGTTTCTTCTCACTTTCCCTTTTTGAGAGAATTATACTCTGTTCAACTGCTTCAGTCCTAATTTTGAGCTGTATTTAGAAAATAAGTTCAGCAGAAAAATGGGAACTGAAATAATTTTATTTGCCATCCCTGGTCGCTAAAGAAAGTCATGATTTTGCATGTTTTCTCTCAATTTTAGGCACTTTGTTTTCTCCAGATACTTAACGAGTAAACACATTTTGCGTTCATTTTTGCATTGATCAGTTTAGATTTCAGGTTTCAACATTAGTAGCAGTGCTAAAATGTACTAAAGCCATGTTGTGTCATTGGTATAAGAACGAGAAATCTGTTAAGCGGTTGAGTTGATAGAAAAGCTGGACTCGATAGATAATTTTATTTTTACCTTTTCAACACGGCAGACGCAGAGAGAAACAATGAGAAGCTGCTGAAGTTGGTCAGAACTACTAAGTAAGCTCCCGCCGAAATCTTTGATGCAGGTTCTGTTTGAAAATCCCTGCAGACACCTGTTTCACTCTCCAAGCAGAGTGAAAGCACAGGCTTTAAAAACTGGAACATACGTGATGGATACAATCTAGTGAAAGAAACCGTTTTTGAAGCTATACTGTACATTGGTGTGATATTTTTCCATCAACAGGCTTTGATTTCTTTCTAGTGGCTGTTTTTTGGAGGGTTGTTGCTCTCATCCCCCTTTTTTTGCTTATGTTTATTAAGCCTTGTGTTAGCTGAGGCAGAAAGTGGAGCAGCCTTAAAGATAGCAGCTCCTCAGACTGTGGTTTCTACATTAGAGGAAGTGGATCAGTTTTTTTGTGTGTGTGTGAGTGTTTGGTTACAAAACTGTTGTGAGAATATCCACCCCCTCACCAAAAGTCCAAGTTGGAGCTCTGTGCTCTGCCTACACTTTTCGGCTCAGATGGACCTAAATCTGAGAAATGAAGGCACGCGGGTTAGGCCACACAGTATTTATCAAAACAAGATTAGAAACTTCTGATTTTGCCATGTGTAGTTTTTTTTTCTCTTTAATTTCCCTTTGTTCAGTTCTGCAATACGTGCTTGTAGTTAAAATTATTGAGAAGTCATCTGCCAACACGTCTGCATGAAGTCGAAAAGAACATTAAAATGTTATTTGCGGGAGGATTTAAAAAAAAATAAAAAATCCAAAACCGTTTCCTGCCGTCACACATTGATACCCACACAATTCAGTTTGTCTAAAATGAAACACTGGTCAAGATTGTCGAAGACTGCATTTTTACCATCGCAAATAAGTTTATAAAGAAATTAATAAATGATATATGGATATTTAAATCTTGTTTTGAATGTTGTCTTTATTGCTGAAGTTAAATATCAGAGGTTATTTGTAAGTCACAAACAGTGTAATGCAGAAAACCTGTGAAATCATGTTTATATCTATCAATACAATGATTGATTGTGGCCTAATTTGCTTTTAAAGATCAACCCCAGTGTGAGGTGTTGTAGTGCTGACAGCGATTGAACAGTCCGATTGGCTCTCGCTGGACCTGCACGTTGTCACTCAGCTTTAGAGGGTGGGCGAGGGACAAAGTGACAGTGCTGTAAAACTGAGCATCACATTGTGCAGTCTGTAGGGGTGACCCATTGACTGGCCCATACGCACTACTATGGAGTGGCTTTGGATCGCCGTGGCAACATGTATGCTCACGTCCCGCTCTGTCAAAGGTAAGTGCTAGAACAAGCAGGAGGGCAGGCCACACGTGAGGCTGCGTGCCTATATTTATTGTTACAACAGCCTCTGAAATGGGGCCTTTTTTTTTTCTTTTTTTTTGACATTGTTTGTGCTGCATTTAATGTTCTGCGCTAGTAACAAAAAACATTTATATAGAGATACAGTGATGTAACTTCTTAAGTGACATGAGAACCTACTTTTGTGCTGTGAAGGAAATCTGCTTGTTTAATCACTAAACGTGTGTTAAGAAGTAACTTATTAGAAAAGTTTCAAATGGACATTTTGGGAATAATCCTCTTTAAGGCAACGACTGGTGGTCGGAGTATGAGGAGGGGATACGACACTACAGCAAGGAGGCCCTGAGCAAGGTACTGTTAACAGCTGGTTTTATCATTTAACATGTGAACGCTGTCAGACACAGGACATTTCATTTGTATTTTTGGAACAAGTGACAGACTATGACTGAAAGGCTTTGATTAACAGAGTTATTAAAAAGACACTTGATTGGACAAAATGATTTTGTTTTGTTTTTTTACAATCTGAGCATATAACAATGGGTGACATGGTTCATAAGAGACAGGCTAGCATGGGGGGACAACTGACCACACCACATGGACTAGCAGGCATCCTGAGTATGTGCACAACAAGCATAGCTGTATCAGACTAAAGAAAAGATGATGTAGTTGTACAGCCTATCAAAGTCAACAAATTATGGGTGACATAAGGAAGAAAACAAATGATTCCATCTATGAGGAGGAGGACTGCCTCACATAGCACACATATTTTATCCGTATCTGACATAATAGGTTTAGAGCTGGCAGCAAAGTTCTCTTGTTTCTTTCTAAGGAGTTTCCAGAGAAAGCTCGACCGGCGAGCTTCAAACATCCTGTGTTCCAGTGCCCAGATATGAGTCCTTCTCCCTCCATCCCCTCCTCAGGTCTGTCAAGATCTGCACCTCCAAATTTATCTGTTATCCAAGAGTTGAAATTTTAGATTCATGGCTTCTCTTTCATCGCCATCTTTCCTTTCTCCCTTTGGTGTAGTTGAATTTGTGAAGGCGGCGGATATCAAAGTCATCGCTGCCTTGGGGGATTCACTGACAGTAGGTGTTATTTGTTTGTTTTTTGTCTTCAGCTGCAATGATTATACAGAGTAAGTAATACATGGAAATAATACTGATTCTGGACCATTAATATGCAATTCAAATCAAGATGACTAAATTTTGCAGTGACAGTTGTGTGACCAGATAACTACTTACTAAACATCAGTTTTCTATACAACACAAGAATACAAGATACAAGAACTCCTGACACCAGAAATGCAAATCAGTGTAATTTAAATTACAGATTCACAGCCTCAAAACACACACACACCCACAAATACATCCTTATTTTTTACTGGGTCCTGCTCAGATTTCCCTCAGATGGTGTGTCTCTCTTTTTCAGACGGCCATAGGTGCCAACGCCACCACTGTCCTCGGGATTCCTATTGAGTTTCGTCATGTGTCTTGGAGGTGACAGAAATCATGTGTGAAGCCTGTGATGGATCTCTTACACAGATCATAACCCTGCTGTAGAGGTCCTGCATGTAGATAGCATATTATATATTTCATATTCACATGAAATATATATTATATTATATAATATTCACAACCTTTTTAACAATAAGGCTTACTTTCATTAAACAGTTTCAAAATGACAACATAAAAACACAAATGTTTGTGTTTTTATGTAAGAGAGAGAAAATCCTCTGTTCAAACCGTTAAAGATTTTTGGGGGGAATTCTGAGTGAGTAAAAATACTCTGTTACATGCAAATGCATGTAATGAAAATGTCACTTACTAAAATTATGAAACTATTATTAGGAAAATGTCCTTACTTTTATTAATAGTGATTAGAAGTGAAGTCGTAATGCAGAAAATGTTACTATGACTGTACTATTATATATTCTATCATTAGATAATTATTAACCATGTATTAATGTAAAAGTGAGATTTTACTGTTTTGGTTGGTTGAGGTGGAACTCATTTTGGACTATTTGGTATCGGACTGCAATGAATAATTATTCTCATTATGGAATCATCTGCTGATTATTTTCTCCATTAATTGATTGATTTGTTTTTAGAAATAGTGAGAAGTGCCGTCATAATTAGCCAGAGCCCAAAGTGACACCTTCATAAGGCTTGCTTTGTCCAACCAACAGTCCAAACCTCAAATTATTTAAAATAATTTATTGGAAGGAAAGCAACACATCCTCACATTTGCTGGAACAAGCTGGAACCATGAAATGTTGTTGCTGACAGTGACCGCTCGAGTAATTGTTTTTGCCCTACTTGTACATTTTCATAGGTTTTGTGTAAAGCAGCTGTCAAATAATTATTAATGGAGTAAAAAGTACAATAATTCCCTCTGAATCGTAGTTGAGTAGAAGTACAAAGTGGAATGAGAGGAAAATACAAGTCAAGCACAAGTAGCTCAAATTTGTACTTAAATGCAGTACTTGAGTTAATGTACTTTTTAGATACTAATACTATTTTCTTTGTCTTCATCTTGCAGCATCGGAGGCTACGGATCATTTCAGGATGCCATTACTTTGGCAAGTAAGATGTTTTAATCACTGATCCTATCTCGGCTTTCTCATGACGTCATTGTTTTGCGTAATGTTCCAGATGAACACACAATGCAAATTGTCTTTACACATTTCTTTTCCAATTTTGCCTTTTAGATATCATCAAGCTGTTCAATCCCAACCTGCTGGGTGCTGCTCCCGGCAAGACGGTCCACGGCATGCAGGCTCATATCAGTGAAACTGGCTTTAACCTGGCTGTGACTGGACACAACACCTTGTAGGGTCACATCAGAGTGACATGGACAGTGTTTAGCTTACTGTGCAAACTGTAATTTTATAACATGTTAGCCTGATTTTAGCTCTGTTTGGGCTTCAGGTTTAAAAAATGTACTTCTGTGACCTTCAGTTTCACAGTATTAATAAACTTAGAAAGATTTCGTTATTCTGTTTTTTTAGCAACCTTCCCGGCCAGACGAGACATTTGATTGACACACTGAGAGGTTATGAGGTATAGCAATGCTCCGTTTTCTCTGAAATGTAACAACAGAGGGATGAAAGAGTTAAAAACAGAATCTGAGATATCCTGCAGCAAGATGCTGTCCCTGAATGTGTGTTTATTTTTGTTGTCTCTTCATTTAGGGTCTAAACTTTGAGGAGGACTGGAAGCTCTTGACCATTCTCATGGGCATGAATGACATCTGTGATTACTGCAAAGACATGGTCTGTCTTTTTCTTTTTGAAACAAGTTTATATTTAAAAAAAGCTTTTTATAGAATGACAAACATGTCATTAATCTCTGCAGAGTCTCCATGTTCTCTCTAGGCTCTATTTTCCGTGGATAACTTCATTCACTATATGGCTGTCTCCTTGGAAATGCTTGTGAATGAGGTAAAATGGAAGAAAAGGAGAATTTCTCCCAAAAGACATTTGGATGAGTGAGCTTTCAGCATACTGCTAGAATTCAATACAGCGTGGGCGTCTTCTGTGTGCTTCAGGTTCCTCGTATGATCGTTAATGTCGTTCAGATCCTGCCCATGCAGACTCTGAGGGAGGTGCAGAAGCCCACCCCAGGGTGCCTGCTCCAAAGGTGAGTCACTCATTCTTAGCATTAAATGTTTACATGAACCTTAAAGTCCCCCTCTGGTCAAAAGAATGTTTATTGTCATTTCACTGTGATATGTGAGCTTCACCGTGCAGAAAGTCTGACACAGCAAGGCTGTTTTCCCTGCCGAGGAGGGAAAGTTTCTCTATGCTCACCTTCACAGACATATGAGCATTTTGTGACATCACAGCTAGTTTAGCCAATCACTGAGTGGTGTCTAAACTTGAACTGTGCAGTGCTCATACATACGTAGGAGACATCTTGTGTCCAGTATTTAAATTTCTGAAACGAAAACACATTATTTGCATTTTCAAAGATCTGATTTGTCAGTGAGGAGAAGGAATAAATGCAACATCACCATCACAAAAAATCATTATTCCATGCAGAGTATTTGTGTCTTAAAATATGTCTGGAGGGGATCTTTGAAGCAGCCAAATCCTGCTGCATAAGCATACTGTGTATGTACTTAACACGTGACCCTGGTCCTTTTTGTGCTCTTTATCTTGTAATGATTAGAAATTCATCACAGGAATCTTGCCAGTTATTTTTTTAACATCTTACATCCTTCCCTCCTGCTCCTTGTTGTTTTTTGTACTCTCATTTAGGTCTTTCTGCTCGTGCCTGATAGAGCCTGTAGCCAAGTCACCTGAACTGCGGGAGCTGGTAGAAGTCAATCTGGAGTTTCAGGTACAGTTTTCACCTCACCTTTCATGGAGTATGCATGTTATCCACAATGAGAAACTGCATATAAAAATCATCATGAACCTTTCTTCTGCAAACTGGTGCATGGACCCAAAACATGACATGTTGATTTTGTGTTAAGCATGACCCATATTGTTATGAATCAGGAAATCGGCAGATAAATTGATTTTCATGTTCCTAATTTTCACAGAAAAGACTTGAGGAGCTTCTGCACAGCGACCGGTTCTTCAGAGACGACTTTGCTGTTGTTCTCCAGCCCTTCCTGAAGCACGCAGACCCTCCCCGTCTCCCGGTAGTCTAGCCTCACTCCAAAGGCCTCAACAATATCAGCGTGGCAGGAGATGAATCAGTGTGAAACATTACACAGAATCATTAACATGCCGAGTGTGACAGCTGCAGCTTTTGGCTTTGCTGAGGCGAGGCTGGAAATGAAAGAGCCGTCACGTTTCTCAACACACCCCCTTCAGTTAATCCACGTTCGTGTGTGTGTGTCTTTGTCTCTCTGTGCAGAATGGGAAGATTGATATGACCTTCTTCACTCACGACTGCTTCCACTTCACCATAAAGGGCCATGAGGAGCTGGCCAAGGGGCTGTGGAACAACATGGTAAATAAAGAGTCACAAGGCTTGTATTTAATGGCACAGGAGGTTAACGGTCAACGTTCAACCCAAGTTGCCATTCAGAACGATTTAGTCTGTGAACAAATGTCATGTGACTTCTGTGCCCAGAAAACTATGAAATTATGATGAATAATCTAATAGAAAAAAGCTGCAGATCACAAGCAAAGGGAAACGAAGGACACAGCTTTTTTAATCATTTTTTTTCAAAGGCAAGCACTATTACTACAACTTCATTTGGAAAAGATAACTTCAACATTTTCAACAGACAGTACATCTTTTTTTGATGTGTACAAAGTAGCTTTTTCCGCAGTATGCTTTTTTTAAACAGAGCGAAAATAGTCCAGAGTGATGCCACAAATGAACTCTCTCTCTGCCTTCTGCTCACAGTTTCAGCCTGAGGGAGGAAAGATGATTGTGAACAGTTTCTCTGACCCCATCAGCCTCATCTGTCCACCTATGGTAGGAGAGTGTTGTTACCACACCAGAGCTGCGCCTGTTACCTGTGTCTTTAACCCTGAAAGGCTTCCAGCATTTTTAATGAAGCAGATAAACCAAACAAGCACTGACCTTTGTTCTTAATAACATGTTGTATTGAGAGTAAATGGACTAGAGCCAGCTGCAATTTCTAAAGGACCTTGTTAGTTTTTTGAGTCATTTTGTACCTTTGAGTGGACAAATTGATTGATTCTATTTTAAGCATGGAAAGATAATATAATCTAGGAGAGGATAAAAAATAAAAGAGAAATAGTCAGTCCCACTTTAGATTTGTAAAAGAGACTATTTTGAAATGTTTGTCTGTTAATGTGTTCAAGGGAGCTCAGACCTCTGAGACTTCAGAGTCAGTTGTTCTACAGCAACCCTTTTAATGCTCAAATACACTGGATCATTTTCACTATCTAGGTGCATGTTTGCTTGTTGTCTGTCTCCTGGGTTTGTTTTGCCAACAATTCGTCAGTGTCTGACTCACTTTTCAGAACATCTCAAATACAAGAACAAATACATTTCAGAAGAGTCTTTGTTTGCAGTTGCATTACCATGCAACTGTAATATGAATAAGACCAAAAGCAAAATAATTAAATAAATAGAAGTAAATGAAATATTAATTGTAATTTGCAAGTCTGCAAGTTGAGATATATATAGTTGTGAAATGAATGGATACCCATCAGGGTCTGTTAGCGACAGAATTACCGAGCATCTACATGTACTTTTCCTCTTACATACACATATGAAACCAAACTCATTCGCATACACAACTGAAAACCTCACACACATACAAGTGAAAAGCTTTTACATACACAACTGAAAAGCTCTTACACATACAAGAGGGGAAAAGTACATTTATATGCAAACTCATGCACAACACAAAGTGATTATAACATCCCATATTCTCTGTGTCTCATCTGTAGGAACACCCATATATCTTCACCCGGCCGATTGCAGCCAATTCAGGCAAGCCTCAAATGCAGTCCGATGCTCTGTCACAGGCAGCCGCCTTCCTGCTGCTCTCGCTCCTTGTTGGTTTGGGATGTCATGGACTCCTGTAGCTTTCACTTTGCTGGACCATTTCACAAGCACGTCACTGCTGTACTGGTTGCTGCTGAGGTGATACAGTCGATCACTTGCAGAGGAGAGTTTGCAAGTCACTCCTTGCATGTCTGTGGCCCCAAATAGCAGCACAGAGTATAATGTGATTGTGAATACTGCAACCTGGCTATTTCATTATTAGAGGCAGTTGGAGGTGGCAAAGACTTTTAGTTGTTGTTGGTGAGCAGCTTTCTTTGGATGAAACAGCTGCTGCTCTTAGCGGAAAGTTTTTTTAAAATTTTATTTTGTCATTCCTGCACCAAGATGATTTACCTGCTCTGAGGACACACTCACTGGGACGATCTTCTATGTTTCTCCCATGTTTGTAATTAAAAATAATACACTGTTGGTGTATTTTTAAGGAAAAGTCTTGCCAAGTGCTGCTTTAACTATAATGTTTCACCTAATATCAATTGCAGATTTTGTAACTAGTGAAGCATTAAATAACAATTTTTGAATTGTTCATGTGACATTTATACATTCATATATAAAATATTAAACTAATTAGACTTTGCCCAAAACCAGTTCCCTCGAGAGAATCCTTAACATTTTTCAGGTGAACCTGTATGATATTGTTAAAGTGCATTATGTTGACAATGAAAAGGTTGGATGACAGAGCTTCGATTCTCATTTCCAGCAACATGCAGTGCGCATGAGCTGTCATGCAGAGGGGCCCTATCCCAGAGGGCCCTGATCAGCTCACTGAAATAATTTGGAGGTGGAAAGTAGTTTGCCATCCATATCAGCCACTGAACATTTTCAAACCAGAGACAATTTAGTCTCATGTCTGTTCCTCAGATCTCCAGGCTGCTGATGGCCCACTTTCACTTCTCTGTCCTCCAGTACTTCCATTATTATGCGCTGAGCACTGGAAGAGGTAAAGTAAACCCACCACGGTGAGCACACTGAACAAAAACATTAAATATTCTACATGCTGCTGGATGGATAGCAGAGGACCTATTGTTGTTTATCTGCACACACATGTATCACCATTCAACCTAACTAGCTGTTGCTTGAGTTCCCTATTCATCTGCTGTCTGGTTAACAGCATATACAGTACAGTAAGTACTGACTCTGTTTGATTAGTATAACAAGGGCAGGTGGAAGCTATATTAAGCGCAGCTCAGGTTACTTGGTTTGCTCAGAAATGTTCATTTAGGTCTTGATGGAAATGAAAATTATACAGGATGTACTCAGTATGGTAGGGTTGAGTTGTATAGAGCAGTATGGGATGATTTTCTAAAACTTGTTTCAATGTAAACATTGGCTTAGTGAGTGGTCCGTTTTAATGTGTTTATTTAGTAGAACATTTTTCAAGGATAAAAGCTCTGAAACTAGAGTTTAAAAGGAAGATTTTTTTACTTGTCATCACTCAGTGTGTGCTTTAGTTAACCATAACACTTACACTACATCTAAAATACATTTTTCCTATATCCCTGTTTCCTAACATTTCTCTTGGATGTTGGCAGTGGGCTGAATTTCAGTCAGTCCTTGTAACTGTTGGATTTCATAATAACCTTATTGTTGCATTCAAAGAAAAGCCTCTTCATGTTTAAACAAAGCCGTCACCGGTTTATGTGGGACAAATATGGATGACGTAAATTGGCCTTTATTGTCTCTATAAAAGCATAATTAGATCTTTGGGATCTCAGTGGACGGTGCAGCAGGACATTTGAAACAGCAAACAGTGCAACCCACACCTCGGAAACCTCTTTCTCAATAACAAAAGCGAAAATGACCTCATATGTACATCTGGTAGTCAGCACTTATGAGGTAAAAGAGAGCAAACAACTTTGGGATGTTCCATAGGTTGCATGTATATACTGTACAATGAGCCTGTTCCTGATAGGTAGAAAGACCTTTAAGCAACAATACTGTAAGACAATAAACTCAATTGTGCATTGTGTGTTTTGTTTTTGAGAACTTTTAATGGCTTTACTATAGACCATTTGGTAACACTTTATAATAACTTCTAAAAACACAAGCTTATGTAATAATAAAATAACACAGAATCATCAGATAATGATTGTTAACTTACAGTTACTTCATACATTTATTTGTGTTGCTACCAAATTAGATGGAATCTGCCTCTCAAAAATCCAGTTATATACAGTATATGTAGAATAATCTCTCTAGTAATGTTGAGGAGTAACAATCAGATTCCTGGCACTGCATAAACTCCCAGTCTTTCTTTCTCACTTCATTACAGTGATGTATGCTTGAGCATGTCTCTCCATTCTCTCCTGATTTGTCAGCTGGCACCTGCCCAATGGTTTTAGTTTCAGTGCATCATTCTCTTCCATGCTACACTCTACTTCTTTAAAAAAAACAGCAAAACATATAATAAAAGTAGAAAAAAACCTCACGTTACCCCCCTAGCGTGACACAAAGAACGAAACATGTAATATGTTCACAACCAGTTTCAGTCTATAGGCATGCAGTGTGAGACTGTGCTTTTAGTTAATTGCTAATGTGCACATGCTCACACTGACCATACTGATATGCTGATGTTAAGCAGGTCTAATGTTTATACCATGTGCACCATCATAAGCATTTCAGCATGCTAACGTTTGCTAATTAGCAATGAGCAAAGTACAACTGAAGCGAATGTTATTAGTTTTGCAGAATTGGACAAAATTTGGACCTGGTGGTGGCGCTGAAGGAAAAATCAGGGTATAAAAACACAGTTTATTTTGAGGTGGACATGAATGAGTGTAGCAGATTTCACATAAATACATCCAACAGTTGCTGAGACCTTGCACTCATAACCACAAATGTTAATCTCATTGTG
The DNA here is from genome assembly GCA_029875015.1 of Lepomis gibbosus. NCBI lineage: Eukaryota > Metazoa > Chordata > Actinopteri > Centrarchiformes > Centrarchidae > Lepomis > Lepomis gibbosus. The sequence continues at coordinate 8,905 of JAPMOB010217806.1, read as the reverse complement.
GTGACTGGAAAAAGTCAGTTTTGTAGACACTCGTAAAATCTAATAGTTTGCTATGGTGAGGAATACTGTATCATGCAGTATCTACCACTACAGCTGTTGTAGGTGAATGTTTAACTGTTGGGGATTATGTAGTTATCAAAGTGTTCAATGTGACTACTGCTATGTGTTGTGTGACTGTATATGTTGAGAGCTGTTAATGTTATTCTTGTGCGATTGTCTGTGATGGCACAGATGGCTGTGTGCTGCCAGACACATGGTCTCTTGGAAGCCCAGTACAAATTTCTCCCAGGGCAGTCAATAAAGGCTAATCTTATCCTCTCTTGTCTTGATAATGCATCTCATAGTGGTTGACATATTTCAGTCTTTTCATTTACAACACTGCAATCCCTACAGCTACTGGCATGGCCAATATTTCTGTGATTACAGGTAGGCCTACTGTTTGAGAGGTTGCATCAAACGCATGTCCCTGAAATGCCGTTTTCTATGTAGCTGGATTTCATCTAATTTGGTGGCAAAATAACTCTGAATTAGCATTCTATTTCAAGTGTTTGTTATTCACATAAAGTAGTGAGTTCATCATTTATGAATGGTGAGCAACAGGAATTCATGATACAAGTTTAATCTATACATTTGAAATTGTCTTAAGAATGGACAGCCAGGAGGAATCCACCTATAACCACTTTCAAAATGATCATCTCTGTGGCAAAACATCTTGGAGCTACATCAGGTATTAATTATATTCATGAAGTATTAACAAACTATTTTTTGGTTATATTAGCTATGTAAATATTAACACAGGCTACGCTTTATATACATTATGTCACAGATGAGAAGGGTACATGCTGCATTGTCTTGGGTTATGAAATGTGATAAAAGCCCTTTTCTTTTTTGTTCTATTCAGGCCACCTGCTCACATGATCAAAGTAGGCACGGCAACAGCCATGACAGCCATTATTTTCAATAAACTAGTCACCTAGCAACACATTCAGGTAGTCAAGAGACAGCATGATGATACAGCGTTGTCCTGTATGGGATCACAACATAATGGGGACAAAGACATCGCATCTGTCCATGCACCTGCTTGATCACACTAAAGACATTTTCCAGTGATTTAAAATAAAATATAGTATCTTTTAGTTTTTGTTTTACAAGCAAGGTGAGTGCAGAATAGGCATTTTTAAGTGTACAAAAACAGTACAATGAAAAAATAAAATGTTAAAATCTAGCTACTCATGAATAGAAGCCATTGAAGCACTCTAAACCTGTTTAAACCTGTGCACGCCCTGACAACAAGGTATAGGTACAGGTACAATAGTGATCATTTGTCCAGTGGATGATGTCACTTCCTTGCTCCACCTCGTCCTATAAAAAGCGGGTGCTGTTGCGGCGAGGTGTTGGTGGAGAGACCGGAGAGGACCGATGCTGCAGGAGATTTAGCTCTCCAGAAATAAGCGATAGGCGGCTAAGTTTTGTTCAGAATGCGTCCGTAATCTACAGACTGTCTTCAACGGGGTGAAATCAAACCTTCTGATATAAGCTTCGCTATTTTCTATTCCTGGAGAGCTTTATGCGCCCTGTCTCCAACAATGATCGGGGGAGGACTGTTCATCCTGGCAATAGTGTCCAACTGCGGTGAGGAAACCTTGTTGAAGTTAACTGACATGATGCTTACAGTCGGGTTGTTTAAGAGAAACCTGCATTGAGAGATGCGGCGTTCAGCACCAAGGACAGCGACTAACACATCTCTAATGATGTAGTGAACGCACCTGCACCTTTGGCACGTTCAGTCCCCTGTTACTGAAACAGTCGGTGTGTTTTAGTAACAGCGGGAAATAACATTAGAGCTTTAGGGATTAGCAGATCTATAATAATTCACGTTTTTTTCCTTTTCTTGCTTTTCTTGCAGTTCTGTCATTGCCACTGACTCAGAGTCAGTTGGAGAATGAAGACGTACAGGTAAATTTTGTGTTATTATTATTAGTATTTCCACTCTTATTTGCATTTATAGCCTATTAGTGTTACTGTAGTTGTAGAAATAGCAATAGTATACAGTATTATATGTATTCTAAATTCCAAATTCCACAAATTATATGTACTGACAAAATATATTTTAAAAAGTATTCATTACTAGTGATGAAGTCTAGTCCTTCTTCTTGCCACACTCAAAAGCAAGCAGTGATTAGAGATACTTGATCCAAGCAAATTGACTATCACTTAAGTGCTTTCTCCACTAGGATGAAATCTCAGTATGACCTTGTTCAAATCAATCGACCTCCATAATTTGGTTGGCTATTTCTCGATCTATTTCACATCCCTACAGAGAGAGAGAGAGAGAGAGAGAGAGTTGGGGGGGTTCTAGAAAAGGGTTTGGACAGATGAGAAAATAAGGTGGAGATGTCGATGATGTGTGATCTGGCTGCCAGAAGGGAGTAAAAAAATTGTGAAAAATCATCAGGCGTGTGGGCTTGGCCTGGCATTGAAAGCACAATGGGAGAGGAAATGATTCTGATATCTCCTCCAAAGGTTTCACATCTTTGAATTAGTGGGTGAGCTGGCACAAGGGCTGCATTCAAAGAGAAGCAGACAGTTTTTTTTCTCTTTAACCAGAACATCCAGAATTCACTCTGACTGTAGCATCTTAGCTCACAGTATAAAACTGACTCACCAGAGCTGACAATTCAAACAAATGATTTAATGTTCTGACCATATAGACACCATCCAGGTAAATTTTAGAATGCAACAGCAAAGGTGTTTGGGTCATGTTGTGCACTGTCTGTGTCTGCAGGTGATGAAATGTATTGTGGAGGCGTTGGCAGATGTGCTATCAAGGCCCCACCACATGCCTGTCAGTCAGGAGTGTTTGGCCACACTGAGGACAGGTAAGCCCCACCTGACAACAAAAGTATTTCTCAAACTTTTAATAAATTCTGGCTTTCATATACATTTTTAAAAATTATTTATTTATTTAATGTGTATTTGTTTAAGGACAAGTCTGTACAGCATGGAGCAATGCCACATACCATTTAGCATTTATTGCCTATAAGCTAGTTTATAATACGCATCTCTTTTCTACAAATACACAAAATTCAACCAAAAAAGATGACAACGTGTATTATATGAGCAAATTTAATTAAATAATCACAACTTAACATATTTCGTCTTAAAATAAGGCCGTGTTAGGATCGCATCAGATGGTATCACTTCCATCAGAGAGGCTTGAGGCTTGATTGTTGATTTTATAGATGCTGCTTGTGACCAAGAAGTTATACAACATCTTAAATATATAATATAATATATATATAATATATAATAACACAGAATGCGGAATGAGTATTTGCAGAGTAAATCTATGAAATAAAACATTTTTCTGTCTTGTTCGGGTGACTCACCTAATATAGTTGAATGAAAAATTGTATCACCGTGAGAGCAATAAAGCTATATCACCAAACTCTAGCCATTATCTTGTCTTGTATCACATCAATGATAATACATCGACATACTGTGTTACCCAGCGCTAACACTTCGAGTTCTTACAGTCAAAAGGATGTTAAATGCAAATTTCTTGACTAAAAGATGATGTCATCCTCTTTGATTTATTTTCCTTAACGTCCTTGTGCCTTAAATAAACTGCTGAAGTATAGTGATAGCTCTAAAGCAATAAAGTAATCCTTTTATGTACCACAGATTCTAAATGTGTAATTATTTTCAAAATTCTGCAACTTTATTCATAAACCAGGACTGAAACAAATCAGTCCTCGCTGGAACAACACTGCCTTTCTAAGAGAACCAATAGAGGCTGTCCTTTTTTTATCTAGAGCACAATGCCAACATCATAAGGTTAATGGATTGATGCGATGGCTGCTGGGTAAAACCCCACTGTGATATATACAAGAGGGGTCACTAGCACTCAGTAAAGACTATTCAGTTACATAGCCAGTGTGTTACCTTGATGCTGTCCTTGTTGTAAAAAATCAATCAGAGCATTACTCACTGAGTGTTTGTTACTGGGTGGGTGTGCTGCAAAAGAGGGAAACTGTACACCACCAGAGGGGTGGAAAGGGGGGAGAGGGAGGGAGAAAAGGGGAGTCAAAGTCATGGAAAGAGAAAGAAAAAAAAGAAAGATCACAGACCGATATTAGAGCGCTGTACTGTACGGTTGTTATCTTTTTTGTGCTTGCTGCGTACAGTATGCAGTGCCGTTTGCGGGTCAGCAGAAAGCCCGGTGCTCATTGCTGTTGTAATTCACTGGGGGAGTCTCTCTGGGCCAAATGATTAATTGTGCTCTTGCTTTAAAAGCAGTATATTTCAGGGCAATTAACTCTGACGAACCACTGAAGCAAGTTGCTGAGTCCCGTGAAACAGTGAAGGGAAATCACACACCTGTGTTTTACCCCGTGCAGGATCCCAACACTGCCTTTTGTCTGTTCTTTTCTTTCCTGAATGAGGTATTTAACCACTCATTTGCATGCATTTTGGTGTGTTTGTGTGTTTTACACAGATGACAGGCTTGTTTCTATCCTTCGCCATCATAACTTTCTGAAGGAGCTGCAGGAGATTGCCATTCAAGGTGAGTCACAGATCACGCATAGCTGATGTCTGTTTGGGTGGGGAACATGTTTGTTTACACGTACATGAAGACAAAAAAGATGGCACAGACAGAGAACAACTCATTTTCATTTTAGGTGGTCAAGAGAGAGCTCAGCTGCAGAGAGATGCAGCTACACCTGACCCACTGACACACACTCCTCAGACTCCAGGTGATGTTGCTGGTGAGTTTCTTCAGATTCATGAAAAAATGCCCTGAGCCAAGACTTGCGTATATCCATACTTTTCCGTGTTGTTTATTGCTCATCTCAGTTCAATAACATTACAGTTGGTTCCGTTGTGAGGAATATCTAATCAACATTTTTAAATGCACAAGCTGTCAAAATGATGTATCACTTCCATTAATTCCCTTTTTATGGTGTCAGCAAAGCAGGGCTGACAAACCGACGAGATATGCTGAGGTGAATATAGACTCTGCTGATGCTCTCTGTGGACAAAATCAGGACATACACCAGGGCGGTCCTTCCACCTGACAGCACACCTGGCTTTTTTAAAGTCAGTGCCAGACTCCTTTTAAAGCACACAGTGGACGAGTAGCAATGCAAGAATGAGTACAGTAATGACAAAGAATAATATTAAATAAAGTGCATTTCGTCTGAGCTCTCTGAGAACCGGAAAACTGATCAAAGTATTAAAAGAGTTACGGTACATATGTGGCTCAAAGTATGCATCTACTCAAGGATGTACCGGAAATGATTACCATAGATTCAGTGTCACAAACATCTGAGCCAAAAGCGTTAAAGATGAACACAGAATACAAGGATTAATGATATAACTACAACATATAAGAAAGAAGCTGGAACCATCAAATATTTGGCCTTTATGATTGAAAAAGTACTTTAAACGATCAATCAATTATCAAAATCAGTTCAATAACTCTTTTGCGTTTTGACGTGTCCTTTTGATGAGCTTTTGATGAATCATAAAGGCAGACGCATTTAAGCATCACATGATGCACAGTTTTGTTATTGAAACATAAATTCTGACATACTGACCCACTCCATTGAGAAAAAACACAGAAAGCTGACAGTTCCGACACAAAATGACCCCAATAATGAAAAGGCCGCGCTGTTGTGTAAGCACCGTCAGCATCATGGGGAAATCAATGTCCTCCAGTAAATTAATTTTCTACCCCTCCTCGTTTTTAGATCGATCCATGTTGGAGGCTTTAGGAGGCCCCGGAGAAAGATCCATCCTGTCCCAGAAGAGAACAGGAAATGGAGACGGAGAGGAAGAAAAGGACGAGAGGCTGGGAGATGGAGAGTCACAAGAGGACAGTGGCATTGTTAAAGAAGTGCAAGCGAAGAGGGAAAATGACGAGAGCCCAGGAAGTCAGGCCGCTGAGTCTGTGAATGAGTGGAGTGAGGGAAAGGCTGAAAAGAGCGAGGAAGATGATGAAGAAGAGTATGAAGAGAAGAGAGCAGATTCAGTGGAGAATTCAGAGGAGGAAAGTATGACCAAGGATAAGAAAGGCAAGTAGATATTTTCTTTGTTAATGTATGCCTGTCTTTTGCAATTATTCTTAGTTACAGTCAAACAGATGCATGAAGGGAACACACAAAAAATAAACATGACAGGGAACATGAATATTGTGATTTAGAGCTTGATCATTTAAAGGCCCAGTCAAGTCATATTTATTTTTATTCAAGAAACAAAGGGCACCCAATCAAATTAGAATATGGAATAAGGAATACCAAAGGCAGATAGTAGAATCTTAAAATGAGGAGAGTGCAAAAAAACAACAACCCTGCCTTGCAGATGAAACTGCCTGCCGCCACGGTACTGGGTGATTGATGGAAGTGCTTCCATCTACATGATGAATTTCAGTCCCCCAACAGGGAAGGGGGGCCAACATGGCTGGCATTCTGACAGCACACCAAAAAAAATGATTAAATGCCTTCATGTCCCAGAATTCAAATGAGCTGGTTTGCATGCTTACAGCTGGAATCATTCACCATAATCTCTACCCTTTGATCAAGACTGCAATCAAGTTTTGGTCCTTTCTCTCTCCAAACTTTTCTACAGATTATCAGAGAAAAGTTTTTCGAGCTAAAACGTCAAAGTACAATGAAATATGCATCCTATTCTATAAAAGGGAGCTTCAGCCAAGTCATCTGATTGCTCCAGCCATGTTGTTAATTCCCATAAAGCATAGCTAGCAGTACTGGGGGCAAAGCTGCCAGCTGGCACGAAATATTTCATTACAAGGAGTGGTATCTTGCTGATGTATTCTGCCGGTGGTCTGGTAGGCCTCACTCCTTTATTTTTCATGTTCCCAGGAGCTGGATCTGGTGAAAAGAAAGATGCACCCAGGAACAAATCAAAAGAGAAGAAGTCTGATGAAGAGGACGCAGAGGAGGAAGACAAGAGATCTGCACATTTCTCACATAAAAAAGAGGTGGAGCAGGAGGAAGAGAAGGATGAAGGGGAGACGAAGAGAGGGAATAAGGAGAGCCTAAAGCGATGGACCAAGAGGGGCAAGGTCTTGTCACTGAAGAAGAAAGCAGTCGGAAAGGAGGCGCAGCAGCTCAACAGCCAGCAGGAAGTGCCACACCATTCAAAAGAGTTCACAGAGGAAGAGGAGGAGGAGAAGAAGAAGAGAGGCATGCAGCGGAGTCTAGAGGAGAAGGAGCTGCAGATGATTGCTAGAAGGGTGCCTGAGGAAAAGAGGGGTTTGGAGGAAGAGGGGAGCGCCAGCCGGAAGTCAGAGGTGTGCTGTCCATCCCTTTATCTCCCAACAAGTTGTAACTTTGCACAGCAGCTGAGAATAACACGGAAAAGAGGTTTTACTGGCTTTCTTACTGTGAGTGAGATGAGAAGATGCCACTCTTGTGTCTGTGTAGTAAATATGAAGCTGTAGCCAGTAGCTGGTTAGCCTAGCTTAGCATAAAGACTGGGAACAGGGAAAAACAGCTAGCCTCTGTCCAAGGGTAACAAAATCCATCTAGCTACACTTATAAAGATCACTAATTAGCGCGCTATATCTTGTTTGTTACTGCATAAGAGTTTTTAGAAGATACGTACGGATTAAACTTACTAGATAAGCATGTTACTTCATGAGCTTTAGTGGCACTGGTAGGCGCTGACAGTCTGTTTAGCATACAGAGAAGAGAGTAGAATCATCTCACTGCAGACAAGAAAGCCAATGAGTGTATTTCCCAAAAATGTTAAATTATTCCTATAAATAATAACTTTTGATGTTAAGGTTAATTTTTTTTTAAATTCTTTATTTTTACAGGCAAGTCATTAAGAACAAATTCTTATTTACAATGGCAGCCTGAGTAGGATAATTAATGTTAATGTTTATTACGTTATTTTCTGCACAACAAGGTTTACATTTACTTGCTTTACTGAGCTGAGTCTGGTTTGCTAGTTCAAAAAATTGAGCCAAAATACTGTGTTTGTTTCTGTATTTTACTGTTAAAAAAACACAAATTAAGCATAATCCTTCCTACAGCTCAAATCCTGTGAAGATACAAATTGGTGCAGCTGCTTCTTGGCCTCATGTTCAACAGAAGTTATTCAGACTGTGATAGCCTTAATTCTGGTCGTAATGTGTCCTTCCTACAGCCAAAACAGCAATGCATGAAAGCTGATTGTTCCAGATATTTTTAGAAACTTTGCGCATACTGTATTTATGATTGATCGTACTCTTATTATCATTTTCCCACTTGCTGTCCCCTCATTATATCTGCAGGAGCCAGAGATTGAAAGCCTGGCAGCCATCGAGTCGGAGCTCGAAAACGTTGCCCAGAAACTCCATGAGCTGCGGCGAGGCTGAGAGAGAGAGAGATTGGTAGAGAATTTGACACCGCAACCTCCTCTGCCACCTCGTCCTCCTCCGCTTTACCAGCTGCCTGGTTTCTACACACACAGAGCGTGTGAATATGTGACAATATTTTATCTTTTGCTATTTTTCTAGAGGATGCCCCCTTTGCACCACACTGCTGCAGCCTCCCTTGTGACATTTTGTCCCTCACATAGATTAGCATCCAGTAGATGCACATTGCAGCTAGACATGCATTAAAATATCCAAATTCTGTTCATTCAAACATATAACATTCAGAACACACAGCAGTGAAGGCTGACAGCTTGTTTTCCTTCATTTTCTCTGACAATCATCTCTCTCTTTCTGCAAATATAACATGCCTGCTTTTCAAATGATTTTAACATAGCACATTGATTTATGTGAAAAGTTGAGGCAGATCCAGGTATACTCACAAACTGACACACACACACACACACACACACACACACACACACACACACACACACACACACACACACACACACACACACA
>JAPMOB010217805.1:0-40180 GCA_029875015.1 Lepomis gibbosus | reverse complement strand
TCATCCTTGGTTCAAACCTATAAAGACTGCATTTCCTGTTAAAGAGGATAAATCAACATGAAGACCAGAGAGCTGTCTATTGGAGAAAAGCAAGCCATTGTCAAGCAAGAAAATAGACCAGAGCCATTGGACAAACTTTGGGCATAGCAAGCACCACAATTTGGAATGTCCTGAAAAAGAAAGAAACTTACTGGTGTACTGAGCAACAGACGTCCAACAGGTCGGCCAAGGAAAACAACAGTAGTTGATGACAGAAATATCGTGAGAGCTGTGAAGAAAAACATCAGTAAGTGACATCACCAGCGACCTCCACAGTGCAGGAGTGAGGGTTTCACAATCAACTGTTCAAAGAAGACTCAGAGAGCAGAAATATAGAGGCCACACTACATGATGCAAACCACTCATCGGCAGTAAAAATCGGAAGGCCAGATTGAAATTTGCAGAGAAGTACAGAGATGAGCTGCAAAAGTTCTGGAACACAATCTTATGGACTGATGAGACCGAGATAAATCTCTACCAAAGTGATGGGAAGGCCGTACTGCGGAGAAAGAAAGGAACTGCTTATGATCCGAAGCATACAAGCTCATCTGTGAAGCATGGTGGAGGTAATGTCATGGCTTGGGCGTGCATGGCTGCTTCTGGAACAGGTTCATTAATATTTATTGATGATGTAACTGATGATGGTAGCAGCAGAATGAATGTGTGCCAATTTATGGAGAAATGCATTGAAACTAATCAAGAGGAAGTATATCATGCAACAGGACAATGACCCAAAGCACACTGCCAACAAAACAAAGGAATTCATCAAGAGAAAAAAGTGGAAGGTTTTAGAATGGCCAAGTCAATCACCTGACCTTAACCCAATAGAGCATGCATTTTACCTCTTTAAGAGGAGACTGAAGGGAGAAACACCCCTAAACAAACAAGAACTGAAAGAAGCTGTGGTAAAAGCCTGGAATAACATCAAGAAGAATGCAACAGTTGGTGTCGATGGGTCCAAATATTAAATGTTATTTACTTTAAGATTATTTGTTCCATTACTTTTGCTCACCCAAGAATGATGTGGTCTAATACAAATGGTGATATGTCCTAAGATGTTTAACACATCTAGATGTGAATACCAGGAAATAAAAGCTGAAATTCTGAACTCTTGTCTCATACTCATCTTTTAATCTTAAACCCAAATGTTTTCTGTGAACAAAACAAAACAAAGGAAATTGCCTTACCATTTCAATACTTTTGGAAGGGACTGTAAATAGAAAGTTGCCTGTCTGGAGCATAGACTGGTCTGTAGTCTTAAAATTTGGCACATTGTTGTAAACTCAGCTGCTGCTGAGACAAACCAGCCGCTCCTACCTGCATTCAGTGAACAGCAGAGAGGAGGAGGAAGAAGAGGTCTGAGACAGACTTAGTTTTTTATTCTTTCTAAACGTCTCACTCTTGTCATGGCAGATGTTGAGTTTATATAAAGTGACTTTGCTGTTGTAAATATTAATGTTGCTGTTCTAGGAACAACATTTAGCTGTATTTAAAATATTAAATCCTAATCCTATAAATAATTTTAAAACAACAGGCAGCTAATATGCACACCTGAATATATGTTTATTTATCACAAGTCATATGTCATCTCAATATATAACAATGTTATCGCACATTGAATATTTTCCTCATACCGTGCAGGCCTACCTCATGCCCGTTGGGTCTGGTCTTACCAAATAACCGTCACCAAATAATAGTAAAGTATTGATAGTGGTATCGATGAAGAATCGGATCATTAAGCAGTCTCAGTAAGGGTATCAATATCAATAAAAACTTACAATCCCCATCCCTATTCTTTATAGTCTTACAAATATAACAAACGTAAAATTTTCATGGTAAGCAGTATTGTTCTTCAAATAAGAAGCAATCATTTTTGTCCCTATGGTAGCAGGACGTTGGTGATGATCAGTGGGCCAGTCCTGTTTTGGTCACCAACATTTCTGTGAACACTTTATGACAAGTCCATGACATCTAAAAAAGCTAATGGCTAGATTGCCATGAAATATTATTCATTGTTCACAGAGAATGAATCCTAATATTTTTGATGGCTTTGCCTTTACTGTCGCCATCAGTCCAACATTTTTACTTGTACACCAGAAATACAAATCTAGCCTGATTGCTACGAAACTGGCTGATTACATTCATTGTCCACATAGCAGGATTTTCAATTTGTCAGCAAGATATTGCTTAATATAATATGCAGTTTGCTATGAAATAAACTCTGTCATTTAGTGGGATAAATTGAACTTTCTGTTCTACCTGTTGATTGTAATCCCTTTTGTTAAGTTCTCATAGGCATCTTCCGCCACCCGGAAGCCATCTTGGTAACACCTCTGGCAGTTATTTTGGACTAACAAGACCAGGCCCATATGCTAAATGAATGGGGAGAGAGACAGAACTGCATTTTCACTGGTCACTGGGACATAAAAACATCATGTAAAGAATCAGCAGTAAAACGTTTGATGACTGTGACCCAAAGTCAGGTATAAAAAGTGTTTTCCACAACGGTTATACTTCTACTACGCATGCGAGCTAGTGGTGCCTCAGCTGTTAAAAGCAGACAATTTCTAATTTCTAGCTGGAGGGCAGGATAATTGCCGTCTTTGGTGTTACAGGCTTTCCGCATAGAGATGTATTGGGGATTCTAACAGTGGCGTGTGTCCTCTATAAAATGTCTCTGGTTTGGTTCAGCACTAGTTGGTTGAGCTAGTGCATTATTATTTGAATTAGGCTCCTCTCAAAGATATGCCAGGGTGATGCTATTTGTCGCTATTTTCCTATCAATAACTTTGCTTCACCAGATCATATAGAAAAAGTCAGTATCTAGTTAGATGTTTGAGCACTTATTGTCTGTGTTGTGATCTGCCATGTCAGAGGTTAAAAAGCATGATTAGGCACTTGTAGCGGGAGATCCAAGAAGCTTCCTGGCGGCCTTTTAGTACCTGTACCTCCTCTGGGATCTCTTTCCACATCAGTATTCTGGTCCACTACCTCAGCCCCTTCTTATTCCATCCACCCCTGGATTTATTTTCATACTATGGGGGTATGATAGCCACTTAATAATTCATATTTAGAGTGTATACCCATGCACTGAGAAATTCTGATTCATCCTCCTGAGTAGCTGCCCACCCTCTTGCATCATTTAAGCCTCGAAGTTCTAGCTGTGGCTTATTCGCTCAGTCTGCGCAGAGCTCTTTGGAGTAGAGCTGTCAATTTTTTTAGTGTAAGAGGGAAGTTTGTGTGGGTGGACAGGATCATCAGTTTTCTTTTAGTCCGCATGCTTCTTTAAAGAGCAACAACAGTCTGAGCAAACCTAGTCTGAGGTCAGCGTACAACAGTTTCAAGCTCTGAACCAACAATATAGCACAGAATGACACATGCCCTTCCTGAAATCTGATTAAGTCTGTAAATGGCCTGTAATGATGGACGGAATAGATAGAGATAGGGATTGAGAGCTTAATTGCATTGCAAAGTATATATTCATACCTTGTCTATTTTCTGGCTAGAGATGTGAACAGTAGTAAAAAAAAAAGCAAATTACACAATTTAACACATTTAAGCTTTTCCATTACTTTATTGAAAATGAATTTTGGCACAAATCATTGACATCAGTATCAGTCTTAAAACACATACTGACGGAGCTCTACAATGGTTGACACTCAGCCATTGATTTTTTATTGTCATCAAATTATGTGCCGCTATGTATGTAAGTTTGTAGATATGAAGCCTATTTTACCTGGCTGCTTACAGTGTTTCATGTGGTGTCCAGATCAAAACGGCACGATGGTTTCATGTGCATTAACATCACATCATTTATTCACAGACAGTTTTGAGAGCTGATGCTCTACATAGTACCTTTTATCTTCTTGGTTTCCCAATATGTTTTTTGTGCATGTGTGCTTTGTTAGACGTTAGACATTGTATTTAGTGCATGTCTTTGTCAACAAGTTGACCAGCAAGCGTTTTTACGAGTTACAATTACATGCCTGTTAAAGCATTGCATGAATAATCAAAACGCTGGCTTACAGAATGGCGGCACTGTATATACTACAGGCTTACAGTAATTCTTTTGACTCTGAAAGAGAGCCAGAAAGGCAGAGCTGTTTGGACTTTGCTCTTTACTCTATGTTCTTTTTCAAGTCCCATTTGTCAGAGAGAAAAAGATAAATATAGTTTATGACAAACCAAAATAAATGGGTGGGTTCAGAAATGCACAGAACAACATGCCACAGAGGAAGATGTGGCCTGCACAGGCCACATACAAACAGCCTGCTTCTGCCACGGAAATAGATGCTTACATGGAGAAAGAAAATAGTTGTGACACTGTCACAATAATTAGAGCTGGAAATGTTGTTAAGAGCGGTTGAATTCTCTCATACAAACCTACCTGATGTTGAGTGCAGTCTTAACCAGGACAGTCTTTGCAGTTTTGACTGTAGAAGAGTTCAATTCTGCCATTTAGCTTTATAGATCAACTGGTCATAGCTTTATGTGATCACAAGTTAAATATAGTTTGGTACATGGGGTACACATTTGCTGAAAGTGCTTTTAGGACATCGATGAATTGCTGAAATAATCTATAGTAGCTTTGAATACTAAAATCATCGTTAGCTGCAGCCCTAGTTCAGTGTGTAATATTTCTGAGGATCTATAGACAGAAATGCAATATAAGATCCATAACTGTGTTGCAACATTTAGGCGCCAAATGCAAAATCTACCCGCATCTGGAGCTTGGCAGCTGTTAATTTCCAGGCATATTTATATTTTTTGCCGCTGTCAAAGCACCATATCCAAAGCACCATAATCTGGCACCAAAGACACATAAGCACAGAGAAAATTAACATGTTTCCCTTGTCAATGTTTGTATAAACTTTAACTAATGTGTGTTTTAAAATGGATTGTGGTGCAGAAAGAGAATCTGTGTATGCTTTGTTCTTTCATTATTTCGTTTTAAAACCGAATCCATTTTGGTTTTAAAAAAAACAAAACGATTAGTTTTTTTGTTTTTTCTGTATTAAACCAAAATGAAAAAATGGAAAAAAGGTAAACCAAAAAAACGACATATGTTTTGTTTTTCTGTTTTAAACCCATAACAGAAAACAAAGGAGCAGCATTTTGTTCTATCTTTGACTGGTATTGTATCCCTACAACCCGTTCTCACTCGTCACATATGGCATGGTCAAGGCCTATCAGCGCTTGTAACTGGGGATCCCTATAGTGTCATTAGTCAATGCCTTTTAGCATCAGTTTGTGACGGTAAAGGCAGATATGTGATATTTAACAGAAAAGACTGAATTAGAACATGGTTGGGGTGTAAGGTGGGCCAGAACCTTTTAATCAGGAGATTTGTGTTTGTGTAACAAAAAGTCAATATTAGGCTAAATGTCTTTTCAGGTCATATTGCACCTCATATCAACTGTGGAGAATATGATTGTAGAGCTGAGCATTACAGAGTCACAAACACTCCTGTCAGCATCAAGGAAGCATTTTGTTTTGTTCTGATCTGAAGCAGCTGGTTACCTGAGCGTTCTAAGAAAATATCCCAATATATTAATCAAGGGTTTTTTTCTCGAGGCTACGGCCAGGATGCAATCTCCTCTCCCTCACCCTATATGCTCCAGCCCCCTGCTCCCCCTCCGATCACCCTACAAAACTTTTATCCAAAAGTCCTGCGAGGGGCTGACAGCTCGGCACAACACCAGTGAAGCTGGGGCTCGGTCTCTTCAGCAAGTGTTCCTCTTCTGCCACTACACCATACACACTAGCCCTACTCATGCACACTGACAACCCAGGGTTAGGGTTACAATTTTGGATTTATTTATGCACTTTTCACACAAACATTTGTTGAAAGTTTTTTTTTTAACGTTTATTTACAGCATTAAATGTTGAAATGTGTATTGTAATAAGCTTTCTATGAATGTGTTGGGAGAAAACTGGTAGTTCTATGTAAAATCAGACATTGACCGCCCCATATCGGCAAAATTGCATGATCCTTGTTTCGCTGCGAAGCTTCGACTGTGAGATTGACAGCTGAATGAGACCCATCGAAGCATCGCATCTTTGACAATTCAGGGTCAGCCCTAATAATTTCTTAATAAATATACCTAAAGAAACCTAATTTCTTGACTGGCTACTCTCTGCTGTCTCAGCAGAGACACCTTTTGTGCTGTGTCAACCACTGTAGCTCTCTTTTAAAGGGTAGGGCAGTGGTAGACTGGACAGATGGTTGCAATTGACGACCCTCACCACTAGATTCCACTAAATCTTACACACTGAAAGTTTCCATGTAGTTTTTTAAAACTATTTAAAATGTCACTTGATCTATTTCTCTTTAATTTTTTATATTGCTATAAATTAGTGATAAGCAATGATTAAAATTTCAATTGCGATTAATCTTATAATTATGTGCAAAATTGAATAAAGTATTCTAAAGTAGTGTATTGCGCACTTTTAGTTTAAATGTACTGCTATATACACAAAAGTGCAATAACATATGGTTTGCAAACACTTTAAACAAATAAGGTGCGTATTCCCTTTACATAGTAGCAATAAAATATTTCTTGTAAAGCTCAACTTAAACAGTAATGTAATCAAATCAAATATAATACCAAAGCCATAGTCAGGGCAATACTAGCCTACCTTCTATAGCTTGCTAAAGCAAATTACAATCAGAGTCCAGAGCCTCTATCATAACATCATAACAGGCACCTTATGAGCAAAAGATTAAGATTAGTTCTGGGCAACAATTAAAATGTTTAATCGCGATTAATCGCATGATTTTCTTGCGATTAATTTGGGTGTGGGGGGTGTGGGGTGTAGCGATCGTCTTCTGTGCATGTGTTCATTCTCACAGACTTTGTTAAAAACTTGAAATGACGTTCCAAGTCGCAGTGGATATTTTACAAGCACGGACCGGGTAACGTTAAAGCAGCATTGAACACACAGGGTGCAGATGCTGCTTTCAGTTGTTTGAGTTGTTTGATATGCTGCGTCATTAACAAGCAAGCGGCTAACCTGCTGCCGTGATAACCGTGGAAAAATACGGAAAAGAGATGACAGCGTAGTATGCTGCTTGTTTGGGTGGTTGATATGCCTCCTGTGAGCCATGGTTTGACTGTATGTGTATTCAGAGCCAGTGAGCAACGGACTTTCAAAATATATGTACTGCATGTATGTGAGTTTCCAGGATGTATTACCCTACTGTTTACTAAATAAGAGGGAATTCGCATGGCAGAGCATCTCCGCAAAACTAGATGAAGGCCTGTCAGGTAAAGTTATGTAGCCTATAATTTTAACTTTGTAGTGCACAGAAGCCATTGCCATGGTTGGTACTCTATGGATAGTAACCAGAGCGAGCGGAGAGCAACCCCATGGGGCCAAGTGACTACGTTGTGATTTTAAGACCGACATCTTGCCCATTTTGGACTTTCAAAATAATAATAATAATAATAATAATAATAATAATAATAATAATAATAATAATAATAATAAAATCTGTGTTCAAGATAATTGTTGGCGTTAATTAATTAATGCGTTAACGCAATAATAACGTGTTAAGGTGCCCAGCTATACTATAACTACATTTGGATGCTAGAAAGCTGAGTGGATTTAGGAAAACAGCTTCAGTGCAAAAAAAAGTTACAGCAGCATATAGTCCTACATCCAATGTGATGTGAAGCCTAAAGTCTGTTATACTTACAGCATTGGCATTTCTTAGACATACTCATTTTTTTGCTAAGAACAAATGCTCACTTGCTGAGCTGTAGGTCTACCACCACCGGTAACAATCTACCATCAACATTATATAACCATCATAGTCACAATCACACAACTCTGCCATCTAACCCATCATCTTTTTAAGAAAATGTAGTGAATATGAATGTTCCCACAAAATTGGTGCCAGGCCTGATGTTGTTTTTTAGGACCCTGGCATGCCAGCACTGGTGGTTACAAAGCTACAATTAGGTTTTGATACACTGCTGCAATTTGTGATACCAAGTGGGGGACAGTCAAGCCCACTAAATATTCCACATTTCAAGCTTGTAATTTCCACTAGAAATTGAATGTGAACAGGCAATTCCCAATATTAACATGATTTGATTGGTCTACTTACCTTATGCTAGTCAAAACTGCATATCTATAGCTATAGTACTTATGCATGTTTTAGGCCATCAGTCATTGGAAATGTACATCTAGGCAGAAAACAGTGGATTGTGGGCTTTACTGAGCTGAAGTCTTCATAGTATTTGCTGGTGTTTGCCCAGAGTGTTTATGGAAGAACTGAACTGTCAGCAGACTAGAACAGTGATTTGTCATGATGATAAAAACTGAAAAGTCCAACTTTGAAAACATAGTAAGATGTGTGGCATGTATTTAAACTTGGAAACACATATTTTTATACATAACAGTAAGTATAGACACCGTTGAAACAAAACTCACGTTTTACAAGCTTCCTCCATCCACAGTTATGTGACTATTCAGTATAACAACACAGCGTTTGCTAAATGAGGTAAAGCAGGAAGAGGAGAGGATGGGAGGTCTCCCAAGAGAGTTCTGCCCGGAGGAGGCACGATTAGGAGGTGAAGCAGTCAAACGCTCACACCAAATGTGCTGGCACGTCATGATAACCCCAGGCTGTTCTAGGGTAAGAGGACTGACAGGCAGACTCCCCTTATGGCTGACTTCAGCTGGATTGTTTATAATCTCCTATAGCCAGGCTTGCGACGAACCCTCTACCCTCCTCCTGCTCATTTGGAGCCTGCACACATGCACAATCTTGTGCACTGACACACAGCCATGTGGTAAAACTCTCAATTGTAGCCCCCCAAAAACATGCTGCTTTTTACAGCAAGTTTGCGGACTGACTGTTCTTTGGCTTCATTCTTGATATGAAATGTTTGGAAAGATCTAGTTGTTCTCTTTTCAATAATTGGTAAGAACAAGCAATAGGGGCTTTATTGTTACAGTATACTTTAAATTAGAGTAGGATCGGTCTCCAGTGTTGCTGGTATGGTGTACAAGCTTAAACCGGTTTTAATTTTAGGCAAACACAACTGAACAAGCATTTGTCATTATAATACGTTCTGGCCAATTTAAAAGAGACTCTTTAAAGTCTCCATGTAATCAACCTCAATGTTTGTGTTTTTATATGTATTGCGCTATACGTCAACAATGACAAAAAAGTCATTTTGTAGGTTTTCTTAATGTTTTTTTTTAGAGTTTGTCATCTGCTAAAAAACAATGATGTTTTCCCTTTGATGACCTCTGACTGCTGTCAATGATTTACAAAGTTTCCTGATGGACAGATAGCTTTACTGGTAGAGTTACCTCTAACTCCTGCTAACTAGCTACCGTTATTTAGTTAGCTCAGTTAGCTGTGGTTATATTAGCTGACTCTACATGGACTGGGAGCTCGGTACACTGGGGGAGTGTTAGTGTTAGCACAGGAGCTTTGGACTGAAGGTAGAAGGAGGTTTTCAGGACTGGGCTGGGGGATGCTGGCTGGGAATGGTGCAGGAATGAGCACCAGAGCCAGGCAAGCGGGCAAAGGAACACAATCTGACCAGGACCGAACATGGTCTCCAGGAAAAACAAGGAATACACAGTGTCTCCCACAGAATTTTAAAAGACTATGGTAGGTGGGCATCGGACCCTTATGGGGGGTATGCCCCCTGTAAGAAACTTTTGTAAATTTTAAAGTTAAATGCATTAATTTCGTGCAAAATTAAGATGCTGTCTAAGAACTTTGCACTCTTGTAAACAATGATGTGCTATAGTAAACTATTTAATCATAAACCCATTGTATAGCTATAAATGGTGATGAAACGGAAACAAAAGACAGATTTATTTAATCTTTTTCCAGCAACTTTAAATCAAAGAATGGATAATAGAATAAGTAATTTCCCTAACATCTTATTGTTGTTGTTTTTTTTAGCTTTTAATGGACACATTTAATATGTTTTCTACTTTCTGTGAATATAATCCAATTAATCCTATTTCCATACTGTCACGTGTTATCTTTGTGCTAAATTCATCAAGTCCAACCCAATTTGATATATTGACTTCATAGCATCTCTTCAGGTAGAACTCTCATACTGCAACACTTGTCTTTGTAAAGAGAGAACATGACATGCTATGAATGGTTTGTGATTGTCCCCTCTGGCTGGATTAATATTACACATGATAAGATGGGGGCTCTCCACAGCGTAACTAGTATTGTAACTAGATACTTTTAGCAGTGAGTAATCTAGTAAAGTAATGTATTTCTTTAAAAAAAAGTAATGTATAATCCATTACCTCATTAGAGTAACTTCCCCAACACTGGTAATGATAGGGCATCAGGGCAGGCAATAGAATCACAATGCATTTATTATTTCATTTATTTCTAGTTTGAACTGTAGTTTTCGATATAAATCAATAAATAGTTTTAATATAAAGTGACTTTCTTAGTGAATGTAATATAAACATGTATGAAAATACGACTTATGTATACTCATGCACAAATACATTTCTGTTAATTAAAACAGAGGGAAAGGTTTTTTGTACTAACCCACTTTCTGATGAATTATAGCACTTTTAAGTGTGTTCCATCAACATCAGATGTGAAATCAAGACAGAGCCCACCTCAAATTGTTCATTTATCTTTATTTCAAATAAGCACATGCATGCACACACAGCCATGCTCAATGTGCTGTGGATAGACTCCCGGAAAATAGAAGAAGCACCTGGTTGCCTGCGGTGGTTATCTTTCATTTCATTCAGCAGCTTGTGTCAGCTCACATGATGGCCGCCACTATGAAAACACCTTGGGTGTTAGTGCTGCTGAATAGCTCCTTTGTTTTTGCATTCTTCTGTTGTGTGAACACTGTTATGGTTTCCTTGGCTGATAATTACTGAAGCAATGTGTTTTTTTTTGTTTTTTTTTGCAGGCTTACACAAACTCCTGCCGTGCCTGTAACCTCTGCCTGTGCTTGTGTGTGTGTGATTTCACGTTTGTGTAGATCTTGACTGTAATAGTATCTGACACCTGCTTTAGTACCTTTCAAGCACAAAGAGGCAATAATCTGCCAAAGTTTTTGACTCGGGAGAGGAAGAACAATCGTCTTGGCACAAATGGATAGGAGAAGGGTTTTGTTTTCCCAGAGATAATTTGAAGCAGGTCAAAAATGAGAGCATCATAATATGATTGCCAGGTGAATTGAACGAGGCCCATGGGCTGGGGGCCCTCTTTGTTTTTCCAGCAGCTGTGGCTAGGAGCGTTTGATGGATCCTAATTGAACACATATTTATTATGCTAGGTTCAGCTGGAGTGTGACGGGTATGATGATGCCTCAATTAGAACCATTAACAGGATGATTGTGCTTGCTTTTTTGGAAAGTTTTTTAGTGAATGAGGAGGTTTTTTCTTTCTTACCACTGTGATCTTGCTTTCAAAGCACAAGTGCCCATTGGCCATCTGGGAAAATCGCCTCATGCTTTGACAAAAAGGATGATGAACTGATTCGTCAGTTGTCGTAGTGGCACAATGCAATAACAATCCTTTTAGCCTGTGAAAGAAAAATGCCAGGATGTGTGAAACAGCCAAGAAGGTGAGGAAACTGCGCTTTGAGATGTCTGTCCAGGCGCCAGCGACTGAACACAAAGTTATCTTCACTCCTGTCTTCAGGGCAAAATGTGAGCAGTCACGGGAGGCATGCTAGAGTGTCAGAGCCAGTGGAGAACTTATAGCTTGTTTAAGGCTTAGGAGAGTGTTGTGACCGTAGAGGCCTGTGTAGCAGCTGATAGGTTTGAGTGTGTCTAACCCTGTGATCTGTGTGCTAACATTGGCCTACTGGGGTAAGATCAGTTCCTCAGCTCTCTGCCTTTGTCCCCTGTGAAGGGAGGCTTACCCAAGGACCCCCTGTTTACTCTGGCCTGCACAATGGCAAAGTCTAAACTCCCTTTGTAGGGTGGATTTAGGGCAGATTTACTTCAATTTGATCTGGGAGGGCCCCTTTTCATCAGCCTGGAGGTCTAATGCCCTTAACTGGCTTAACCTGGGTCCCCCTGTGAGCCTAGGACCCTCATGCCCACAATATCTCGCCTCTTTGCCACTTCTACTTATCCCCTGCTCTCCACCTCGCCCTCAAGTCCCCTGAGAATCCTCAGCATCACCAGGGTTTGACTGTGGCAAAGCAAGCTGGGGCATGGTTAGTGACACCTGAAACTCATGTTGGACATGTCATAAGCATGCTAGGAATCTGAATAAAACATCAGCATGAAACAAATCCTGTGTCTAAAGTAAACAATGTGTGAGAAACTGACATTCTGGGAATAACCAGATTGTATGGACTTTTAGCACTTGCTTCAAATGTAGAACTGCCAGGGTTCAGCCTTTCAGAATAAATGCTCTTCTCTTTGGTATTTTTGAAACTGTCGAGAGTTTAATATATCTAGTGTAGTGGCTTTGCTCATGAATAAAGATGAGATGTCAGTATATTCTTTTAACCCCAGGACTTAGAGGTTTCTTAGATAGGAGAGTGCTCTCTCTGCAAGTGGAGGCTACTCTTTCAGAAAACATGTTTTCAAGATACAGATAGAAAGTGATAAAAGTGTGTGTTTTAGCATTTCTTTTATCACAGCTGTCAAGGATCATGCACCCTGTATGGGGCTAAAGCTCATCTGTGGACTTTGCCCCTCTAGCATTGATATTCTTTTTCCTCACAACCTTATCATCTCAGTTTTTGTAGTAATCCGGACGGACCGCTCTTTTGGAACAAGTAGAAGTTCCTGTTGTCTTGAACTGGGCTTCCTGGTTGACAAATCAAACGGTGAACATGAGGGAAAAAAAACAGCACCATGATATTGTCATTTCTCAGATACGCCGCCAGTCTTTAGTCCTCATCTTTTGACACAGCCAGGGGTAGGCTAACCACAAAATGGTCTCCCGGTGTTGCTATGTGCAATTTAAACCCTGCCTCACAAATTCTGTATTCATGAGACGAAAAAATATTCTTTTCAAAAAGTTGTTTTGAATTGCAAATTTTCCCAAATCAGCACCTAGCAGAACACAGTGGAGGAGAGTAAATGCAGGGACAGTGTGGCGCTTATCCCTACCCCTGTAAGCTTCACCACACTGACACGCTGGCTGCCAGACTGTACTCTGACATATGTGCCCAAATTGTCATGGCATAATTATGTAACATAGACCATTCAGATTATTCAAATGCCGCCTGAAAGTGTCATCTTCAGTGCTGGTGAAGCTCTTGAGACCTGTCACCTACTGAATTTGAAATGGTTAAAATTTGAGGATGGGTCTCTCTCGTACCACCCGCTCTCTTCTCTCTCTCTCTCTCCCCTCTAGCTTGGCCTAATCCAGAGGCACAGCGTCACTGCAGCATCAGTGTTACCTTTGATGGGCCGGATTAAAGCAAATCTACATTCCTTTGGTGGATTTCAAACGCTGTCTGAACAATGATGCCAGCCAGAGGCGAGTTAATGAGGCCTGCAGTGGACTGGAAACAAGTTACTTTAAAACCAACCTGATTAGGGGCAGAGATATTATCTTTCCACCTCCCTCCTCCTTTTGCTCCTTCGCTCTCACTCTCTGTCTCTCTCGTCCCTCTCGCTGCTTCACTTTTTGCCTCTTATCTCCTTTCAATTTTCCAATTCTCCTCATCTTTTGCTCTCTTTCCCAACTCAACTCCTCTTTTTCTGCCCTGTCTCCCTCTCTTCCCTTTACTCCTGCTCCCTAGTGAGTGAGGCCTGACTTAATTAGTGGGCTGGAGTGTGAATGTGCCTTTCACAGGGTGTTAATGAAAAGCTTTGCGCTTTCCCTTTCTGTGTATTAGTGACTGACTGCACCCCCCACACCCTCTTTGCCTGCCTCCACTCCTCCTCCCTCTTCTCCTCCCTCTACTTCTCCTCAGACCGTCTGACCGGAGGGAGGTGTTATTACAGGGGCTGTTGACTCTGCGGCTTTAGGTTTTGGGTCTCTGTTGTACTGAGCTGATAGCTTAATTAAACATGCAAATCGGATCTATCGAACACGTCTTAACAACCATTCTCTGTGTAAGTGGTATGTCGTGTCAGATGGTTTTTCTTTGTGTTTGAGCCTTTAAAAAAAATCTAATTATACCTCAGCTCATGTGAACATGCTGCTCCATCTCAAGCTGAATTAAATTTAACATATACCTGATTGATTTTAGTGAACAGTACATGTACAGTAGTGCTGGCCAATGGTGAAAGGACACACATCGAAATCAATGATTCATCATTTTACTTCTAATATTGCTCAGTTCAAAATCCCACTGTTGTCAGTTTTGTTGTTCTTACAGGTGTGGTTGCTTAATACATGTGATTTATCAAAAACTGTATTGTTCTATGCATATTCACAGATATTTACTCTTTTGGTTTGGAAGGAAGTCCTGACAGCACTGTTTGTTGACTTGCAGGAACTGTTGTAGAGTATTAAGTCCTGCTGTATACCACCAACATCCCAAGAAACCAAATTATAAGAGCCCAAAGTCCATAACCACACAGTACCACAGTAGTAAAACAAAATAACATATTCATCTGTCACCAGTAATATTCCTGTCTAAGCACCTTTTGTCAATGCTACTGTCACAACACGCTTGTGTAATGGCTGCTATGCAGGCATGAGGAGAAGTATTTCACCAGGGGTTAAGCAAACACTCATGATTGATTGATGCCTTTTGACTGCTGATATGGTTGCACTGCAAGTAATGATGAATTAGTGACAACTACGACCTCCTCTTGTCCACCCCCCGCAGGCAAACAATGGCTCAGTCAGAGAGAATATGTAATCTTACATATAATACAATGGGTAGCTTCATCTGTTGCATTACCTATGTTTATTGTTAAAACTATGATGCATTTACAGTATTTCTTGGCTTATACTTACACTTCTCTAAAGAACATGCACAGTGAAAAAAAACTGCCACCTGTGGGGCTGCACCATATTGCATCACTATGCTATCTAATTATAGCAACTCAATACTGGGTTTGTAATTATGACAGGAAAACAAATTTCATGAGGTTGTTGAGCAGTATCTCAAATAAAACCCTCAGATGCATGGTTTCTTCTGAGGTTTTATTTGTGTTATGAAATAGATTTGAGTGATTTGAGTTTTATAGGTAAACTCACATACAGAATTTATTATTTCTCAAATACTACTTAACCTCTTTGCAATCTTTTTTAGCTAATGTAGAAATATAACTTGACACAATCAATGAAGAAAACTGCATTAGCAGGTTTTCTCTCACTAGGGGGTCCCAAACATCAACAGGATAGAAATCACATCTTACTCACTAGGCAAGGGCCAGAGAGTAAAGTCTTAAAGTCGTTGCTGCGGTAAGAATTGTATTTTTATTTCTCGTCAAAGACGTAAGGTGCAGGAATCCCGCAAGTTGACTACAGTAGTACAGAGATTAACGGTCCCTCCCCCTTTCGTTGGTGCGAGCGGTCAGTCACCTGTGCCCCTGAACATTTTCCCCCATTGAAAAAGATGGAGGCAATATGACAAATATGATATCCCATCTACAGGAGCACCACCCTTCACTTCCACCATTAAGTCTTCCACCATTGTGTACATCTGTTAAAAATCACGACACTAAAAAAAGAAAAATAACAACAACTGCTGGCTCTGGTGTTTTTCCCGCTGTTTGTCTTTTGTACAGAGAGAGAGCGTACAACAGACGGGTGTATGTGTGTGTGTGTGTGTGTCTGTGTGAGACACTCGCACTCTCTCTCTCTCTCTCTCTCTCTCCTTATACACATACAGTATGTGCACTGAAATAACAATAATTCATTTTATTGCATGTCATTCTTTGCAGCTGTAGTATATGTTGTTGCTAAAAAATAAAATATATTATATTGTGTTCAATGGAAAAAAGTTTTCACGATACTGCGATACCGTGAAACAGTGATATTTTTGCTTATTGTTATCATACCATGAAAATCTCAACCCATACCTATAACTCACTTTTCTCTGCTTGGAATATGCATATAGTATGTGTTGGATGGTAACAAATTCACAGCACAGCCTTACATTTAGCTGGTTCTGCTGTCATCTGCCAGTCAGTTAATGATGTTTGATGGAGCTGTCTTTCCCATAGACTGTCTGATGGCAGCCCCCAGCCAGGGAGCAAGCTAATCCTATGTTACAGGGATGTATAATGATATCCCAGGGCGCTATAGGATGTTTCTCTCGGTATGGTGCCAGCTTCCTGGGCCTCTGGCACTACTCTTTATAGGCTCTGGCCGAGTCCCACCACCCCAATGCCAGCCATAGCCTTTAGGCGAGGGGCAGGTTTTGTAAGGCCTTGCCTTGTCACTTCTCACCAAGGAAAACACAAAGCAATGACACAAAGAGCAATTTCTTGGCCATTGCTTCTCATCAAGCTAATTGAGAAAGGAGGGTATGTTTGGAGTCTGGTGGTGGCAGGCAAGTACATGTGGCAGAGGGGGGACTTCTTGATTGGCAGTGGCCATGTGGGAGAAAACGAACACTTGTGTGTGTGTATGTGTGTTTGTGTGTGTTTGCACGTGTGTGCATGTCTGTGTGTGTATGTGTATGTGTCTGGGTCTGTGTGCCGGATAATCCTGGAGAATCTCTCTCTTTGAAGGGGAACAGATGTAGATTTACATATGTGGAGGGTCCCCAGCCTGTGATGAGATTAGCTGGTTGGGATCTTTCTTCACAGCAACTGAAAGGTGCATATTTAATAAATGCCTGGAGCTAGGATAGGGCGTGCAGGGCTTGGCCCTCAGAGAGCCACAGGACAAAGGCGTACGAGGCCCATGGCAGGCTGGCCCATATGGGAACAGGGTTGCTTACAGATTGCACTGGCCTTTCATTGGTTGTGGAACTAGGCTTTAAGGCTTTATATAAAGAGAGAGGGGAGCACTTGGTTGGCCACTTCTGCATCCTCTCCACAACGAGAGGTAATAAAGGGATTTTGAGCTTGTCGTGGCTCATCTGTGTGCTTGTTTGCTTGGTAGGGTGCTTGTGCTTGTATGTGTGTGTGTGTGTGTGTGAGAGAGAGAGAGAGAGAAAGTGTGTGAGAAGGTAAATGTGAATGAGGTTGCCTGTAAGTCTGTGTGAATGTGTGCATAATATGACCAATTGTGTGCATTTAAACACAACATAGGAATATTGTAAAACATAATATATAATTTAATTTAGCAAAAACAACCTAAAACACAAAGAAATCACAATATAACCTTAATATAACTTAACATAAATGTAACATAACAGTGGCTTTGAGAAGGATGTCGAAAATGATTTGCACTTGTCTGCTCATAGCTATTTATTTCAGGCATTAAAGTATCTCAGTTGTTGGGTTTCTGCTGTACTGTGCATTATCCCTCTCTTGCGTCAGGTAAGGTTGTCAAGTCTTGTTTACACAAAGAACAAGTAGAACAAGTGTCCCCACATTTCCCCAACTTCCCACTGGACTACTACAAGCCATTTGAACAAGAATTCAGCTACATTCCAACAAACCACAATAGAAGCGTATAAACCACCACAGATATTACAGCTCGTGTACATCTGTAATGAATTCCGACCTATTAATGGAGAAGTCGTCATGCACTGATTTGAGTGTAATGTTTTGGCAAGGCAGAGTTTTCTTACACAGAAACCCAAGTTAATAAGTTTTAATCCTGAAACAAAGTCACAAGTGTAGTACTTTTCTTAACAAGTATCATGACATCTGTGAAAACTTAACTTTATCTAGCCTCATTGTTATCTTTTCTCCTTTTTTCCTTGTGTTGCTCTATTGATTTTTTTTTCAATGAGAGCATAAAAAAGATAAAACATATCCCAGAAATCCTTAATCTTGTTCTTAGACTATCCCAATGAGCTGTTCCTTATTCATCGGGGAAGCAGCTCGTCTTTTTAAGGGATTGTGGAAGAAAGGAGTTTTGGAGGAGTCTATATAAGCTCTCTTTCTGTTACTCTCTCTAGGTTTTCCCCCTCCAGTTTGTGGAGGGACTGTGTCCACTCAGTTTGGTTTGATCATTTTTGTCTCACAGGGAAAGGGGAAAGTGAGTTGGAGTAAAAGATGAGAGAGAAGAGAAAGAAGCTGGACTCTCCCTGTGGTACAGTCTTCTCCGGCATAATTCAAACGTGTGTGAATACGTAGCGCTTTACCTCTCAAAGGCAGTCACAGAGGGTAAAACGTAGCACTGAAGCGTAGCTCTTAGGTCTCTGACTTGTTTACCCCACGATCTAGTGGAACTGTGAGACATGTTTTTTCTTTGGTTCTCTTTCACTTCCACATCATGAGATGCATTAGAAAGAAAAAAACACAACATGCATACAGGGGCTTGGGGGCGGTAAATGGAACCTTATCACTATAGAGGAGTAGGAGGAGGAGGATGAGAGGATAATATGAGAAGAATTCACAAGACAGTAAAGCAAGGTTTTGAGAGAATTTGGGGTAAAGAATTGCAGAGAGAACAAGGAGGTGGAGGTAATGATAGAGGGAATGAAGGGGAAGGAGGAGAAAGACACCGAGTGCACAAGAGAGCTTGATTGGAAAGGGTTATGGGAGGGGGGGGTGGCCTCTCCAGCATTTTCAGTGGATGTGGCAGCCCTCTGTGGACCTCCTCACACAGACACCCCAGCTAATGAATCAGACCTGGTTTCTAGAAGAACTCCGTCTCTACGTCTCTGTGCTCACCAGAACAAAGCAAACCTCCATTAATATTTTAGTGTTCTTTTTATCTCAATGCTAACACCGCTCAACACGATTTTTGTTAGGGAGACTGTGAAAGAGAAATATTGGCGAAGATGGAGAGGGGGAAAGTGGATGAAGGAGAGACAGACAAAAAGACAGTCAGAAAGACCTTGTGTTCTCAGGATTTCAACTTGTCTGGTGTAATAGTCCCATTGGTAGAAGAGTTGCTTTCTTTGTGCCGCCCAGCAGGACATCAAAGTAAAGACCTGATATCCAAACTACTGTACACACAGTAGAAATGTTTGGATGAGTCCAACACAGGCATACCTGTCAGTATGATTGCATTCTAGCCAGATACAGTACTGGTCTGATACCTAAACTACAGTGCTTGTCAGTGCTGATATTTACATGGCTTTTCATACAGTATATAGCTTCCACTGTTGAAATAGTCATTCTCAGCACTCTTCATGGCAGGGATTTTAACTGCCTGAAACTTTGCTACAAATGTAGCCTTAACAAAGCATACTGTTCTATATTTTGAGGGAGCTGATCTGAGATTTCCCATCACTTACTCTGATCTCTCATCTTATGCTTGTCTCCCATCCTTTCCCAATGTATACCTTAGAGGGAAGAGCTGATACTATTGGGACGCTGTCTTTCTCCTGCTTTGTCTTTCTCTCTCTCCATCTCTTGACTCGGAGGCAAGGAAGAGGGTAGCTGTAAGATTCCCATCTGGCCTCTCATAGAGTGTAACCACAGGAACATCTCATAATTTTCCCTTAATTGAATTATCACACTGTGCTCCTCTGGGATGGCACTCCGCCCTAATAAAATGGAGCGAGGTAATCCATAAGAAACTATTGGGGAGGGCAGAGGAGACGCTTAGCCATGCCTATTACAGCCACAGACATTTAACACACTTAATCTACTATTAAATGAAATCTATTATTTTTTAACATGTCCCATGAGACCCTTCTACCCAGCCCATTTGTAATCACCTCATAGGTAACATTATACCAAAAAATAAAGAACAAAGTCATTACAATTCAACATGTATTCTACACATTACAGTAATTACTGGGCTACAATGAAACCCGGCTCTTTGAGTTAGCTCGACAGAGAGAGATCCACAAACACAATAGGAAAGCCTTCCTAGTCACCCGTCTCAGACACGTAGATTAATTGCTTCTTTGTACCCAGAAATGGAGGAGTAGCGCCTTTACCTGCATGCTGCTGCCAGGGGCGGTTGGCCCAGGGGAATTGTGCAGGAAAGGAGGAGGACCGTGGTCGTGTGCACGGGAGGGGGGACACAATCAGGAGGGGATGCCGACCTGTTTTGGGGTGTTGCATAGAGCCTGAGGTGGAATAGGTGCTGGGATGATAGTGAGGGAGGGGTGAAGGGTGCCGCCAGGAGATCCCGGGGCAAGCAGCCGTGAGCATTCGGCTGTGAAAAGTCATTCAGAGGGAAAACGCCGGGCATCCTTTATTTATTTGTGTCTGAAATATTTATCTGTCACGCGGGCCGTTTTATAATGGGGCTGTCAGTCTCCTCTGCCCACTCAAGGGTGCGGACATGTTGCCCTGAGCACCCACTGTGGATCTCCTGTGAATAATTGCTGGAATTTCACTTTTGGGAACGTTGCACTCTGACCCTGAAGCTTGTTGTTTTTCTGCATCAAGAGAAAGGTAGAATGTATTTACCTTGGCTTTTTCATCCATCATACACACACGCACACACACCCACACCCACACACACACTTCCGTATACTCTCACATACACAATTCAAGTTGGAAAATAAATAATTCATCCCTTTACTCCAAGATGAAAACCCAATCAAGCTGAAAATCCCTGTCTTGCTGCACCTCAGTGCTGCCAGTGCTGCTGGTTAATGTGATGCTCCCTGTTCTAATGCACCGTTGTGTCGACACTGAAAGCAGAGGCCTCTTCTGAAGGAACCAGCACTCCCCAACATTAATGGAAATTTTAATCTGGTGTAATCGCCTAAATGAAAGCCTACTTGTGTGTTTCACAGTGAGCTGTAACGCTGAGTGAACGACAGGAGCTGCCATCTTTCGGATTGTTTCATCACCGCTGACTCTTCAGGGAGAGGGGTGCAAGTTTGAAACCTTGTCAGGCGGATAAAGACACTAAGCACACAACAACAATACAAATACGTTTTGTCGAGGACTAAAGTTGGCTCTGATGAGGGGCGGGTCAGGTGGGAGCCCTTTATGACACACTGTATCTCATCTGTTCACACTGAATTGGCTTAGCTAACATAGGCTGGCTTTCTCAAGCTTTTTTGCGTACACAGCATACTGAACCACTGTTGAATTGATTGCTTAAAATTGCTGTGGCTTGTGCACCTTCAAAAATACTTGAAGATATTGTATTCAGTATGTGCAGGTGTACACAGAGAAGTGCCAACTATCTACATACAGACATACGCATACAGAGACACACAAGGGTAAACTAAAGATGCTCACACACAGGACACAAGCACATGTCCCACATATAAACACTCACAATTAGACACATGAGCACAAAACACACGTACATACACACACACACGCACGCACATACACTTGCATACCAAAATGCAATGCCTGTAGTCTGAGCATGCATAATTAAGGTGTACCTTGTTTGGAGAGAGTGCATGTCGCCTCTTGATGTGCACACCACATCCCCAGAAAGAAGCTTTGAATAATGAAAAGTGTCACCTATGCAAAATGCAGGAGATGAGTATTCCTGCCTGTGAATGTGCTTTGCGCATGCTTTTGTGTGTGCATACTTGTGTGTGCATACGTGTGTGTGTGTGTGTGCATGGTTGTATCGTTCAGTACTCTGTGTGTGTACACATCTATATATGTGTGCAGACAGAGGTGTCTGTAAAGGTGTGTCTGACTATGATGATGGAGAGGGAGGGCTCTTTGTCATTTAACATAGTGCTACTAGGACACTGAACCATATGTGAGTGCACAGAGCTGACAGCTGAGGCCCAGTCTTCCCTCGTCCACCCTCCCACATCCTCAACCCAACCCCCCTAGCATCCCTCCCTCTTCCCCCTATCCTCTCTGACTGACGGCTCTTGTTGTCCCGTGAAGCAGAGGCACAAACACAGACATGGTCCAGGACATCTGTCGAGAGCCATGTCTTCATCACAGTCTTTGTGCTGATGATGAGCTCTGAATGGGATAGGGTGGAAGGGGGCTGACAACCTTAACACTCACATGTCCACATCACAGTGATACTTCAGTGTTAAAATACTTAAAATATTTGTCCTTAATGACCCTGACTTAAATTAAATGCAACTCTTATTCATGAATTTTGATGATGTTGTCATTGTCACTGCAGCAAATACCTAACTCTAAGACACAATAAGCAGGATTCAAGATTGATGTTTTGTTAACTGTTCCATCAGAACTATGGCATACAGACAGCATGTAATGCAGCTCCTGAGTTAATTAGCAACAAATATATCTCCTTATTTGGAACTGTTGTCCTTATTTAGCTAATCAGTTGAAAATATTTTGTCATACTGAGTCATTGAAAGCATCTGCCAGTTACAAAGTAAAAGCACAGTTGTGTTCATTTGAGGACTACTCAAGAGAATTTTTTCTTTAAATTTTATTTATATAGCACCAATTCATAACCGAAATTACCTCATTGCAGTTTTCATACAGAGTGTGGCTGGACAGTACTGTCTTATAATTTACAGAGACTCAACATTTTCCACCATGAGCAAGCTCATGGCCAAAATGGCAAGGAAACACTCCATTTTAACAAGCAGAAATCCTGAGCAGAACCTAGATTCTTAGGTCCTCCAAGTTCCACATAGATATGTCAAATAATAGTAGTGGTATCATCAATAAAAACAGTAAAAATAATCATAGAAGTAATAGTAAAATAAAAGAATGGGATTATTCCTGACCATTAAGGACTTTGTAGGTATAAAGCCACCGCATAATTTCTTGTTTAGGTGAATAAAAAATTTAATGTAAACTGGAATGAGGTCATCTATATACTAATGATTAAAGGTGGTCTCATGTGTGCCTCATGAATCCACTTGCAAATTCATCATGTAAAGATGTCATGTTTTTTTATCATTCCCATTTGATATCATGCTGTTCAACCAGTGGCTGTGATACTCTTGTAATAAACTGTTCTCTATGTTCT
The DNA here is from genome assembly GCA_029875015.1 of Lepomis gibbosus. Classification (NCBI taxonomy): domain Eukaryota; kingdom Metazoa; phylum Chordata; class Actinopteri; order Centrarchiformes; family Centrarchidae; genus Lepomis; species Lepomis gibbosus. The sequence goes on along the minus strand of JAPMOB010217805.1, from coordinate 17,281 downwards.
GTCTCTATATCAGTAACTCCAACTACTTCATTAAATGATCATTTAGTTTAAGGGGTAAGCATCACTAGTCATTTCTACTTGTCACATCCATCTCATTCTTGGTCCCAGTGGTCAGTGGTCTTCTGAATGGAAGAGCCTCAGTAGGATTCTTTGATGCTGTAACTGGTTTAATGCACACTGGAGAGTGTTTAGCTACCTATATAATGAATAAAATGTTACATGTATTTGATTGAAGAATATATGATATTTATGTATGTATGTGTGATAGCAAAGGACTGACATTGTAAAACCGCTGCCTAAATTGTCTTGGTAGCATTATGCGTCCTGTCATGTCTAATTGTTTGAGAAAAAACATACTGCTATACATACATACTACAACACACACTCCTAAAATATTTTTCCCTTGAAGAGAAAGAATAATGTAATTTTTGGTGCAAGACATGCAATATCAGGTAGGTTAGAGGTACAGTATTGCAGTGGGATTTATTGTTACTGATGGAACAGTGAAGCAGAAGCAGGACAGGGGAACAGGACAATCAAATGAAGTGGATCTGTACTTTACAGGGACCAAAGCAGTGCAGATAGACTAGAGGATGATAAAGGAAAATACGGAGATGGATTGCGTTCAGAGGCTTAAGTTGGCCCATGAATTAGTAAAGTGGAAAAGTAGCTAATCGTGTTCAAGAGCTGGTTCCAACATGGGAGTAAGATGAGTGTTGAGCACAGAATCAGGTAGTAGCCAGTGAGAACTCCACTTGGGTCATGCGGTGGACAACATCCTATTAATCTACTGATATCACAGTCTCATATCATTATTATTTGCTGGTGCAGGTTTGGGCACAAAATGTTGGAAGGCTCTTATAAAATTTTATTTTGTAGGACGTTTGTGTAGGATTTAGGACTTTTTGCTTTTTAGAGGGCATCAGAAGCACACCATGTGTTTTTTGCAAGTGAAGAAAATGGATCCGGGGACTTTTTTTGTAAACTTGCACCTTCCTGTTTTGGAGCCTAGCTTTCAAAATAAAAACCCTAAATATTCAAAATATAGAAATTCTCACCAAGTGAGAGGTGATTGGTGTCATAATAGTAAAATTTGTGAAACCACAGTATATGGCATTTTACTCTACATACTACGCCTAATAACACACAGATTCTCAAAAACATTGGCATGAAATAAACTTGAACTGCACAAATTATTTTTTTGCTTTGAATGAATTTATATGATATTGTACAGAAGAGGAAAACAATACATAGAGATTTTACAACCACCTCATTCCACACTATATCAGCAGTAACGTCTCCCGTTTTGTCAAATGAATCTGTCCTGTAGAGAGTCATCTAATTCGGTTTTGTGTATACTGTTTATTGATTAGAGAAAAACTGTGGGAAAAAAAGGTAATGAAAAAAACAAATTCCTGCAAACCAGCTGAGCAATTTATCCCTGAGGTCTCTCTGTCTTTGTCACTGAATTTGGATTTTGCAGAATGGTATGGTGATAACCTGCGGCTGCTTACACCTCCCTAATGTGAACAATTTACTCTTGGGTAAGGGAGGCAGAGAGAGAGAAATTCAGAGAGAGAGAGAGGCAGGCTTCTCACTGCCCAAAGCAGCTTTTTGATGAAAATATAGAATAAATGTTTACTTTCCTTAACTGTGCCACAAGGGAGGGTAACTGTAATTAAAGAGCAAACAAGGAAGTTGAAACAAGTTAATGATGAAGAGCTCTCAATTCCTTGCCATTTAATAATAATTGCGACCTGGGTCATACATACAGTCTGGAGACTAAATCAGAAACACGATAATCACCAACTACAGTAAATTTTTAGGGATTTGTGTAAAAGCTAATATAAGCCCAAAATGGAAGTGCTACATTTTGGAAACACATTATTATGTGTTTTTGGTAATGTAGAATAAACCTTTACTACCTCTCGATGATTGCTGATTTAAGTAAAATGCCCCCCCTGCCCACTCACTGACAACAGCTACCTTAAAACCCCACCCCGTAGGCATGGACGAGACATAATATCTAATTAAGTTTCAGAGCTGCATTTTCATTTGTTAATCACTTAAGTGCTTCGAGGATAACCTGATATCCAAAGGTCTGGTCCCAGTAGCCCAAAATGTCAAAATGCAATTATATGCATGATTAGCCTGACCTGTTTCTATAGCACCCTCCCTCCCTACCTCTCGCTGCTGGAGAAGCTGACAACTGCTGGCATGTTTATTTTGATGAGATTAGGTGTGGAGGAGGCCCCCACTGTGTGCAGCAGTCATGGCACCCCCATCTGGTCACTGACGGAACTAACAACAAACCACCTCCAGTAAGCGAAGGGGAGCAATGAATTGAGGGAGACAGAGTGCGAGGGAGGAGGAGAGAGTACTTGCTCAGGTTGGGAAGATAGTCTTTCAATCACTGTTTAGCCTTAGGAACTGTGTGGGGGGGGGAAACATTGAGAAAAAAAGTAAAATAAATAAATAAAAATAAAACAATTTGTGCTTCTTAAAGGATAATATGATCACAAATTATTAATCAAATCATCTTGATCCGGGGGGTGGTGGTGGGGGTGCTTAGCAGAGCAGCAATCCTCTCTAATCTGATTGTGTAGAGATAAGGCGGCTTTAGCCTCACCATTGTGCTACTCTGATTAAAGGGGGCAGGAGGCACACTGCTTTCCAATGTGGTCATGGAGACAGGTGAAGCAAACACACACGCACAGACTCACATGCAAATTCTGATACAGATACAAATGTGCACAATTACTCAAATACACTCACGTACATGTACATACACAAATGCTCACAATGAACGTGTACAGACGTAGATTAACACACATACAGTAATTATTGTAATTACAGCATAGGCGTTTTTCTTTTCTCCATGAAAAAATATAGACGTGATCAAAGTTCTATTAAAACACTTAAAGCTTTTCTGGGAGTATACACATTTATAACTGTTGGAACATGTTTTCAACATTACTTCTATGTGTATCTCTTTGTTTTACAAATAATTTCTCTCGATCAACCTCTGTGGTATAATCCTGACGAGCAGGCATTGAGAGCTCTTCATCATTAATAAATCATCTCTTACTAAAAGTGGGCACATAGATTGTCTGAGGGACCAACCCTAATTTAAATACACTGTTACACAACACCTGCACTTCATAATCATAAGCAAACATACACTCGCCCATACATGCTCCATATCAGAACTTTCTCATGCCATGTGTCTCATACAGTTCCTAAGAAGTTGGCCTGCTTCGCCTAATTGGGTGTGGACTTGAGTTTGGAGTTAATAGATTTGAAAAGGAATATCTGAGGAAGTGTGCATTTTGACAAAGGCTGCAGGCTGGGATGTATGGAGCCCATGTGTCTCTGGAGAGAGGCGTCAGGTCCCTGGGTAGCCCATTAGAGAGTGTACCCCTTCCCGACCACCACCCCCACCTCCAGCTACACGGCTCCCCATACCGAGGGAGACCACAGCAGCCAGACGCAAAGCAGAATATTCATGTTACACTACCGTGTGTGTGTGATCCTTCAGTCGGCTTAAGCACACACAGACAAGCATGTACACACATACAAACACTACACTCACACAGCCGCATTTGAGCACACCAAAACATGAAAAAGCCTGAGCACCACCAATGAATGTTTGAAATGAGGGGGAAAAGGAACAGGTTTAGTCATTTTAAACATCAAAAATAACTGCATGAAGTGAACTTCTGAATTATATTGCATCATCGATTTGAAATAGTACACAGAATGTTGAAACACAGAGGAAATCACAAGTTAGTTTCATCTGGGTTTGTCTTCAGGATACTTCACGCAGTCAGGGTTGGACATCTGTGGCCAAAACCAGCATGTGAAGACTTACACATCAGTGTAAGGGGTCTCTCCAACAGGAAAGGCTTTGAAAGGTGTCTAAAAGCCAACAGGCATTTTACAGTTCCACATGAGAGAGAAGAAAAAAAAAGACCAGGTTGACCTATAACCGGGGCCATTTTCACCTTGGCAGAGACCACCTGGAAAAGCAATGAGTTAATGTTGACTACTATTTACGCAGCTTTGCCCCCACACATTAACTTAGGAGCAATACTGCTGTCACTCTCAAACAAACCCCAGTGTTTGTAGAGATTTACAGTGGACATGTAAGATGATGCGTCAAGTCCATTTTATTTACAAGGTACAGAAGTAGCTGAAGAAGTAGTAGACTTTCTGTACTGTACTACACCTACAGTATATTGTTGGCCTGGACTTAGAAGGGTTGGGTTGGCAAAGTCAAAATCATGAGCTGAACCAAAAAAATACTGAATCGTTTATTCAGCTTCAAAATACGATGCTTGGAAGACCTACTGTGTCGAGTCACTCACTAAGAATACATTTTAAAAGTCAGCTCTATTGGAAAGTCACCTGTCTACTAACTATATGATTAGACATTTATTTTGCCTTATAATCCATTAGCTTGGTTTTACTCAGTGGCATTCAAGAAAAAAAGGTTCTAGATTTTAACAACCCTTATTACCTTTCTCCATATTGGTAACGTTCCACTATTACTTTGGCCCCCTTTTTCCTGGCTTATTGAACATTGCCGAGGAGTACAGTGTCAATGCAAAAACAGTCCAATACCTGAAAATGATGAAATTCAGATTACTCATCATCNCCCCTGACGTGTGTTGACTTGATGTTTGCTCATAGGCTGTTGGCAGAGCCAGCAGTTTGAGGTGCTGTGGGCTGCGAGGCTTTGAGTGTGACCTCATGTTCCATTCTGTTTCTATGCTGCTGTGCCTCGGCTCTCCGTCCTCTTGGGCTGACACTTCACTGTAGCTCCAACAACTGCTGTGGGACACTGAACATCTGTAAGCCACCGTGCCTACTCACTCAGCCGCCTCTGTGCTGGGCTGCTGTGTGCGAGAGTGTGTGTGTGTGTGTCTATTTCCAGCACAGCTTGTGAGGTTGTGTGCAGCATACTTTGATGCTGGTCCTATTTGGTACGAGTTGTGAGCCGCTGTGTCCGCGTGTGCACAGCATGTTATTGCAACGGGGACTTTTTATGTGCCACATGACTGCGAGAGTAAACAAATTAGCAAACTGTAGTTTGTCAACTACAGTGAAAGAGAGAGGTTTGAGTTAGCTGTATGTGTGATGTGCATTTCCCACAAAACTCATCCGCGCGCACATACATATGTTATACGTATGTGTCTTTTTACAGACATTACGTTGTTGCTTTCAGTTGCCCTTACATTTCTACAATCTAACCAGGGCAGGCTCATCCCGACAGGAAATTACTGGATTGCTGCCACTCTTCTCAGTCAATCATGTGACTCAACAGTTCTCACTTTTTCTTTTTGTTGTGTCGTGTGAGAGGAAAAACAGTGAAAAACCTTTGTAGTGAATTCAGCAGAAAAAATGTTTTATTAAACGCCTTATGTTTATTGACTTCTCTTTCATGTCAGTTCTTTTGTTCTGCCTTTGTAGTGGCAAAAGATCTCTGTGCATCATCATTTGTGAGCGATCTGAGATGTCAGAGGTGTCCTTTTGATGTGGAGTGCAGACCTCATACGAGGCACCACCTGTGCAACTCTTGTAGTGTGTTTTAGTGTGCTCGCACATGTGTGAATATGCTCATGTGGGTGTAGATCTTAGTGTGTATTTGCATGCGAACATGCCTGCACGTGTAATTACGTGTGGTGTGTGTGCGTGTGATCTGCCACCTCCAGTTCTTGTTCCAGAGGGAGCAGAATGGGCGTTGAAACATCACCGTTCTTCTTCTTCTTACCTTACCTAATGACTTTGGTAATTACGCCAGTCTGATGTTCACTGGCACTGTGTGTCACTGCCTTTGATCGCAGTAATACCACACACAAGCTCAGCAAACACACAGTTTGTGACACATTAACACAGTTACACACAATTTCAAAAAAGGTTTTCAGTTCCTGAAACTCTGTGCTGTTGCCCTTGGTGTCATCATACATCAAGCAGATGACCTCAGTGGAAGTCAATGAAGAGGGAGAATGGAGTCAGTCTGCACAAACAATAGAGTGATCGTGTCAGGGAAGCTCTGTAGTCACTAAGTCCGTGTCAAGTCTTAAGTGTTTAGTCATGAGTCTAAATGAAATGTCAATCTGTATGAACCGACATAACAGTTACTTTTTGGAGAGATATTATTATATATAATTTTGTCTGTCTGTCTGTCTGTACAGTGACATGAAACACAACCCACAAATGTCCACAATCATACATTAAACTACTATGCAACATGAGTGAAAAAACTATGAAGCTTTGGATTCTTGAAGTTAACAATTATAATAGGCCTTGAAACGTGAAAATCTCATTAGAATGTAAGATTTAAAAAGGAGGAATCTATAGATATTGTTTATGAGACTTTTGACTGTCTTTTTCCAATCCTGATATCTGTTGATTATTGTTTACATTGTAGCAGATATAATGGATCTTGTGTATTAGAGTGATAGGTTGTGTCTGAATGCGCGCTCTCAGTCAATGCTCCCTATATAATAGACAATACTTTATTCAGTAGTGCGTAGTAAATGGAGATTTGGGGTATTTACTGATCATTATTAGTTTGAGTCACTACTAACAGTAGTTGTAAATCTCGCATCTATAAAACATGGTGCATTGCTTTGTGTGATTATTAGCACAAAGTGGTGTACCTAGACACTACAATTTTTTCATTCCATTGTGGGATCTTTGAGGGCACTGTCTAGTAGACAAATGTAGAAATTCAGAATTTAGACACAAATAAAATGGCGCACAGTAAATAAAGTGCACTAAATAGTAAAAAGGGAGTAACACAGCCATAGACAAGATCAGGAAGGGTCTCTGGCTCAACAGGCTCAGTAAAAAGGCACTTCTGTTGATTTCAGGGGTGGAAATTTTTGTGTCATATATATACATTTGTTTCCATGCTTTTATTTGAGATAATAAGGTATTATGTCGAATACAATCTTAAGAAGAGGCCAGAGTGAAATGTGAAGCAAAATATATTATTGCTATTAAATGTACTTACAAGATGCTTATTAATGATTCAGCTTAAATCTCATCACTCCTCTTAATCATGCTCTATTATTCAGCTAAAACCTCCTCAGATTGCTCTCTTTCCACAATCACCCTCTGGCTTCCTGGTTCTGACAGAGTCCTGGTGCTACAGCAACACAGCTTTTTTGGGATCATCATTTTTAAATACCCTATGGATCATACTCCTTGATCTCTGGGGAGGACAGCTGGGCCATTAGAAGAACAGACAGTGGATCAGATAGACTGGACCGCCAACTTTATTTTTTTGTGATCTGCTTCAGCCTCCTCTTTGTTTTTTTGTTTGATGGTAACGTTAAATGTCGCCAAATTACGCTGGTGATTAGTCAGCTAAAAGCTAAAAACACTCCAAGTACAACTTTTGTAATTACCTCCTAACACTAGCAGCTTTATTTCACGAGGGACTGCGGCAATATGCCGGCTTGCTGGGTAGAGAGGCGGAAAGGGAGGTCCAATTTGATCCACATCTGAGCTGGGAAAGATGGTGCCAAAGATTAGAAAGAGAGACGGAACAAACTCTCTGTGAAAAGCCGCAGCCTGCATGCTGGATGTAACAGTCTTTTTACACACAGCTGGTTCCAGTAAAACTGGACCGCTATGTGAAAGCACACATGGTTGCAGGATAATGCTTCAAACTTTTGTTAAGCGAATAGTTTGTGTTAGTGATTGTAACTCATATGCTGATATTCTTTCTGCACTGACCTCCATATGAAAGTGGCTTCACTCTCACTCCCCTCTTCCCCTCCTGACTCCTGTACCCTGTCCCCTAATGCCCACACTTTTCAAATCTATGTCAATCAAACACAAGTAATGTGATGAACATAAACAGCAACCAATGAACCCCTCTAATCAGTGTGTTACACAACTTTAGATCCCTTGGTACATTGGGGACCAATTTAAGTGTGACATACAACAAACAAGAGGCTACTGCTAATTACTGTCAAATAGATATTACATAGCGATATCATACCGAATACATTTACCCACCACTTTTGTAGGTGGCCTTCCAACTTTTAGCTGCCAAACGGAAAATCCACCCGCATTTGGTGGGTGTTATTTCCATCCCTGATTTATTTCGCGCTGTGTTTGACCATACATCAAAATGAAGTTTGCATATCTCATGTGTAACCTAAAAATGGATGGTCTTTTGTCACTATCCATCACTTATTCTGTCTATATTATTATTATTATTATCCATCCATCCATCCATTCATCCATCGTCAACCGCTTATCCTGCGTACAGGGTCGCGGGGGGCTGTAGCCTATCCCAGCTGACATTGGGCGAAAGGCAGGGTACACCCTGGACAGGTCGCCAGTCCATCACAGGATTATTATTATTATTATTATTATTATTATTATTCACAAATGTATTATTCATAAATGTAGAGTCAGGGTCAAGTCCTAGATTGTTGGCTGTCAAGTCCTAATGAGATAAACATTTTGTGTGTGCCTTAAGTGCACATACCTACCTTAAGTCCCAATTCCTGAACTGAGACACACACACAGTGAGGTCAGTATTTATTATATTTGGTCTATTTTCAGTCACTATTCTTTTTTTTATTTTATAGTCATTGCTCAAAGCATTGCTCATTATGCTTGAACATCAAGAATTTATGGTACAGCACAAAAAAGTTCTCTGTTCACACCTACTGTATAGTCTAGTTTATCTGCAAGTTTTTTGACTGTAAAAGTCAAATAAAGATTTTTTTAAATTATCTGGGTCAGCCTTTTACTGCCCTCCCCCTTTAATGTCATCTGAAAAAGGCAAGGCGACAGCTTTTTCCTCACTTATTAATGCTTGTTAACTAATTACTTTTAATTATCTTAGAAAATCCCAGATTAATAAGAATACTCATATATTTATAACATGTTTACGCCACCATGTTTACTCAAATGCAAACAAGTCCTACAAATAAACTATGGCTTAACATTTTAAATGAGACTGGTTTGTTTGTGTTGAATATCTACAAATGATCTTTTAAACATGCCATTGGAAAAACTTCTCTAAAGTCACTCCAGAAAACTACCAGAACGATGCTACCTGGGGACACTTCCTTGAGTGCTGCTAATGAACAGAGGAATGGAGACAACAAACATGTTTTCTTCTTTAATTCTCCTGGCCGTGGCTGTTTGATATAAGATGTATGCCAAGACCTTATGTGGTTTGGTGCAGTGTGCAGGAGAGGCTATAAAAAAAACAGCTATTAGCTGGAGCTAGTACGCATGCCAAAAGAACACTCACACTGTGACACATGGTCTCTTAGCAAGAATGGGGACATAAAGAGGGAACAAAGCCTTTCACCACCCGATCAATTATCAAAAAGCAACAAACATGCCTCGCACACTAGCCAGTCCAACTTATTGCCTTCATCTTTCATTTCACTCTCTGTAAAGATTTGGCTTTTTTTCTCTCCAGCAACCTGTTCAGTTTGAGGCCGACTGGTGAATAATAAAATCTGTTATTTTTCGTTGTATTAATTTGTATGTAAACGTTTATTGAGGCCTATTGATCATTTCCTTTTGAATTTTTGTCTTCAGGAACTTTTCTTGTCATTTGTCAGATTTAGCCTACGGCATGTCTCAGTGTCATGTTTTTTGCTCTTGGTCTGTTTCTTCATCTACTGTTTTTGGTCCTCTTTTACAGACACGCTTTATAGATGCTCGGATATGCAAGGCACCTCCCAAAAACACACACATACACCACCCGTCCATCAGCCATCCCCATCCTCTCCATTGCCACCTCCTCTACCACAGGGAAAAGGTCCTGCTGATTAGAACAGGCCTCTTGCTGAGTGCCATCCATCATCATCTAACCTACTGGACCTCATTTCTGATTACTCAGTCCCCTCTCTCTCACATACACACTCACACATGCGCACACACACACTCACACATGCGCACACGTACAAGTAGCACACACTCACACAGACACTACACACAAAATCTGAAGAGTTCACATTGATTGAATCAGGATTAATTAACTATGAGGTAATCATTGGCTGCAAACAAGGCTGTATGTCAGGAGAGTTGACATTTAGTCGACACAAGAGAGAATAAGGGAAGGGGGTTTTGTGTGTGTTGGTTTTGGGGGCAGTATTGCTGCTGTTTGAATCATTACAGAGTCTGCTTCTTCTCCACTGTCGGAAAGGGTGTCTGACTGAGGCCTGTTTGGTTGTAAAAGCAAGCTGACAGCTTTGTTAACAAGTCCGAGCAGATGAGAGGGATTATTTTATTCCATGGCATGAGGATGGTATTGAGCAGACAGCCTTCAGTTAGCTTTGGATTTGTTGGCTTCCAGTGATTCACTTGCGAGTTTTCATAAATTTTCAGGCCTGGCTGTCCTTATTAGAATAGCCATATTAGCTAACAGGTGATGCTGCGTCAGGAAGGCTGCAGTCATCTTGTTCAAAGTTGCATCTTGAAACATTGAACACATTTTTTGTATGAGGGGACATCATGATAAGACATGGGCTCCAATAGCTTTGTTTACCCAGCATCTCTCTAGAATGAGTAGGGAGGCACTGTAGTAAATCTTTATAGGTAGCTCATCCTCTGCAGACCTGTGACTTGATATGGTTGTTTAGTGTTGTTTCTGGACACAATAACACTGGTCAACTCCAAAAAATGTTCCCAAAGCAGTGGGTATGGCTGAAGTGCAGAGTGAATCTATATTGACATAAAAAAGTTTCAAGCTAATTGGCGAGGACAGAAAATGAATAGCTGCTAAATCTGAAAATGGCGTCTGCTTCTGTGTCCGCTTTTAGTCATTTGTGAAGTTTTCAATTTCCAGAACACTTTTGGTTTGTCACTGAAAAAGAAGCCGTAACGATAGTAAGGGGGAGAGTTCAAGCAAAGGTTGGGAACAGTGAATGAGTAACATATATCCCTTACTTCCCTTTCAACAAATGACGAAACATATTGGTTGTCGTGTGTTTCTGCATAAATATGTGTATGAACAATCTACAATAATCACTCTATTTGCAAAGATTGAGGTCTTTATTTTTGTACACCATATATAGTACATTATGTGAGTGTCTTATTCTTCCCTTTATCATAATTATTTTATCATAGTATTTGTTAACTGAACATGCAGCACCAGGTCAAAAAAAGCGTTTTTCTAATATGTTTCAATTATACATCTTCAGAGATCTCTCCCTGCCTGTGTTTGACATTTTTCTTCATGGCAGAACATGCTTCGAGGATGTGTGGGAAACGTGCTAACACAATAGAGCACCAAGCTAATTATGTTGCTGTCAATTATTCATCGGTGACTCAGGTTCGCAAGCTTGCAGACGCATACAGTTTCCTCGTTACCCAGTGTGTCTTAAAGGTTTGCTCACAGGGGCCATAGAAGAAGTTATAGGCATCAATATTTCATAGTTAATTATGACACCAAAGCCACCAACTTTAATATTCCTGGAGAGGCACTTGTGGTGGGCTTCTGCAGCTCATTGTTGTTTAGGACACATCAGGCTGGAGAAATGTCAGATAAATTAATTAATATAGAAGGATATGGATAGTCAAACCACTCCTCCTGCCCAACCACACATTCATGCAAGTGAGCACACACACACACACACCCACACACACACACACACACACACACACACACACACACACGGGGAAATTAGTTTATAACTTAGTGGTTACACACCAATAATATTGTCCCTTTAAGAGTTGCTCTGGACAGAAAGTTTTCTGCAGTGCAGCAATCTCTTTCAGTTTCTGTAGCTGTTATCCTCTTGCAAGACACTACAGTTAAGCATCAGGATCTCTGCCTTTGAGATTTGCACCCGACTGCAGGGGGAAGCCAACGCTAATGTTAAACAAAAATAAATTCAGAACAGTAAATAACTTCGCACATCTATAAAAAGGAGACATGTGCGTTGGAGGGGACAAAAACAAAGGATTAGCGAACACATAGTGATTTCGTTGGTAACTTACATTTTGAAGTGCGAGATTGTTATTGTCTTTGGTCCTATTGTGTTTTTTCGAGTCACATGTCATCTAGTGTTTTGTTTATCTGCTTTTTTCCTCTAAATCATTTGTTTATTGATAGATAAGGCACCAGTAAGATTTTTGAGTATGCAGGCATATGAGTACATTTACGATATTATTCTGATGTACGCAGTATACAGGTATCTACATTCATTTCATGGAAGTATGTTTTGTTATGGCTGCCTTTTTTATGAGGAAATAGGTGATTGGTGGAGACAAATTGAGACACCTCCTATAAAAGATGGCTTCTCAATATGTAACACCATTTGCCTGAAGAAGGTTGAGTACCGAAACGTTGTTTTAATACATTTTTTGCAAGCTAGACAGTGTGCGGGAGTTTTCTTTGGCTAAACAAAAATAAATAACAAAAAATATTAAATTCACAATCTAGGCCTAAAACATTTGACAAAAAGCTGCTGAGCTGTTTGCACAGCCTTGTTTCTCTGTAATACCAATTTTGAGTTAAACTTTGTTATCAAATGTAGCTATTTGAACACATCAAAAAGCAAAACACTTTTCCTCCTAATAATTCTCACCAGAATGATCATTGTTAACGTGTATTGGCTTTTCCTGCATGCTAAAGTAAAGCAATTTCCTCAAAGGAAAACAAGGAGGTTAAAAACAGCTGGCCTCAATTCATGCATCTTCATAGAAAACAATACACAAACATGCAAAGTGCTTTGAGAGGGAAAGCAAAATATTTAAATGTCACTCTGTTGTCTATCTGTATGTATTGTACCCCAATGCTACTCCAGCATTACCCCCAGGGGCAAAGCTGGCTATTTGGGAGTGGACAATGTTAGTTTAGTCCTGCCTCTGGGACTAATCACCTAATGAGGGCATTAGAGGAGTGTTGGGGTCACAGTGATTTGTATTTTTGTGTGTGTGCATGTGTGTGTGCTTTTGTGTTTGGTGCAGGTGGTATCCCTTGACATGTAGGGACCCCAGGGAGATATTGAGGGGACTAGAGCAGGCTCGAGGGCCTAAGTTGTGCCCAGTCAAAAACTGATGGACGGTGATGGATACCTTGCCCCAGGGAGAATGGCCACAAGAGCACTTAACCGTAACCAGGCAACACACACACACACACACACACACACACACACACACACACACAAACGCTCCACAGAGAGAGCAAGATCCAAGTCCCAGACACAGAGCAGACACAGAGCACAACGAGGTGGAAATGAGATGTTTAGCTTGATGATGCGTGACATCTGTAATGCATTCTAATTCTCCCCATCGGAGCACTAGTCTTTAAGAATGATTGATGATGTTGTTTCATCGTCTCAGTAAACACAGCTTAATAAATGAAGACCATGTCTGATCATCCTTGAGTAGAAACACCACTCGAATGATTCAAACAGAATTGTCCTAAAACTACAATATAGCAGCTTGTAAATTTCACATGTTTTTCATTTCTATGAATGCTGAATCAACGCTTTTCTCATTGGTGTTTTTGTGTAAAATCATTTTTCCTTAATTCATACCAAAGGAACATTTAATTTCATTTCCTTGTGACTATGTATGTAGTTCTGTGAGCACTGCCAGTGTGTGTGTCTCTGTCTCTCTGATAAGTGTCATTGTGTGGGCCTTACTGACCGGGTTGCTTGACAGTAAAACTCTTTGTTTGACTGTTCAGTAAACGGTGCAGAGAGTAGCAATTTCACAATCATCACATCACGCTTTGCAGACAGCATTATTACAGATGTGGTGTGGCCAACTCTCCTATTATCATTACTTAACCCCAGTGCAGTTGCTCTGAACATAAACCTACCATTAACATTAAATGTTAATCACACATGTAACCAGCCAGCTTGCTGTCTAGGCTGGCTAAGGGTTCGTATTCCAATGTATTCTGCATATATTGGACAGCTAGCAAGCATGTAAATGGATAATACATTTCGCATCAGGACTGGGTGATGTTTAGAAAAGGAAAACATACAGACTGCATGGAGCTGACACACTGCATGTTGCATGTATCTCTGTTTTGAGTCCTCTGTTGAAAACATTTGCATTTTGGGTTCACAAAGCAGCTTTTGTATCCACAGCAGTCAGGTTTCTTCATGCAACTTCAACTGTACTGTTGGATGCTAAATTCATCACACACTGTATACAACTCACCTCTGCGGTACTGAACTGCTGTATTGCATGATGCTTTTCCATACAAAATTTTCTCAATGTATTGATGAATACAGTATGCACTGCATTGCGGTAGCTCTGTGTCAATACCCCAAGACATGAACTGACATACACTCCAGTATAGTGAGCTACTGTAATCCTCAGGGCATTGAATACTCAGCACCACAGACCTAGAAGGCAATGACATCAGAGGGACTTGTGAGGTTCCCCCACTGGGGACCATCGTCTCATGGGAAGCAGAAGATTAGAGTTGGGGTGTGTCAACTGGGGTAGAACAGTATTTTCTCCATATGCTGCATTTGGTATAGAAAGATGTACCAATGGCTGACAGACATCACAACGTTGAGCCGGCATCGTGATTGTAAGGCCCTCCCCGCCTTGTGAAAGCAGATTTGAATCACCACAAACACTATTATTATAAATTTTAAATATTCTTTATCACATTACTCGGAATTCTCTTCTCACACTCAGACACACAAGAGGCCTACACCTCAGGTAAACACACTGGTTTCTATCAGATTTCCCTAATACAGTGTTAACAAGGGCATGATCTGCTTTGGTTGTTGTAAGCTTAATTAAGGGAACTGTTTAGTATGGTGCTGACAGCTTTTAAAGCCACAGAAAATAACCGTAAATTAACCAGTTCTACCAAGCCAAAATTCTCTGATCGCTGTACTAATGTGGTCCATAGCAATATAATTGGATTGTATTGCAGGTAAAGTTCTGTGATCCCTTAACCACAAATATCCTAATCATGAGCCATGACGATAGGTGAATTACAAACTTACAGTGTCATGTAGACTAAACTGTGTACTGGTATTTAAAAAAAAATGTTCCTACTTGGATTTAGAACTGCCAACTCGTAGTTCGTGGACAGCAGGTCTGTATTCACACGGGTCACGTTCTGGGGATTTTGACTAATCATCTTGGCTGATATCCATCTACCTGAGTGTCTTCATCTGTGGGCCTACAGTTTACCATTTAAAGAGACCTAAAATAAATACAGACCCTTGTGTCCGTCAGTTTTCTGTTCTGTTCACAAAAATGGGTGGATTCACAAACATATCGTGAATTCATGTAAAACCCTACTCCCACCGACTTTTTCACTTCTTTAGACCCTCAATTTTACCATGTTGAAATCCATTTCGCTTGCTTATTGAGAGAATGTCCAAATCAATGAGATTCCATACCATGTTGTCATTGCCTCCTTGCACTCAGGCAGATTTCCACATAGCGCACACACGAGTGCATTATTAACATCAGCTAGTCAATGATTTCCACATTCCAGGTAGCTGACTTGATGGGTCACACACTGTCACCACAGAATATTCTGTTCTGTTCTGTATATTTAAACTATAAGGCCACATTCAGACTGCCGGCCAAAGTGACCCAAATGTGATGTTTTTGCTATGTGACTCCTGATTTTTTTATTATAGTGTGTGTTCTGTCCTCTTCACACGCCTTGCATGAATTGACAAGCAGATGAACTCCATCCCCAATTACTACACTGACAAAGATGTTCCAACTTGACTTTCTTTAATGTAGCAGCTGGCAGTAGGGTAAAACTGACAGAAAGAAAAACAAATATAGAGGTCTCCGAATTGCCACTATGGTGAGCACAGGAAATAATTTACAGATAATGAATCAAAAGGATAAGCTACTGGTAAGCATAATGTAGCTAAATGCAATGTATATAACATTTTCTCACTAGTAGTTAGCTAGCACATGTGGCCAACATACACAGAGTATCTGTATGTACATACCCACTGTTCTAAAATATATATCCAAACATATCAACAGATGACCTCTGAAGTTTATTTTACATACCAACGATGCTTTCAAAGACCCAAATGTCAGTATGATGACCGATGAAAGACTGAGCTTTTCCTAGGCTCTTACATGGAGAACATCCCTGATGCTTACTGATGATGTCATCAAGTAGAGACACAGATCACCTAACCTAAATGCTGCTATACAAAACCCACCAGCAGAGGCAGTTCTAAGTAACTTAGAATATCTAACATAATAAAACAGCACAGTGTGAACATCCCAAGTCACATGAAATCTGATCTTTTCCAGTTCGGATTAGGGCCACTTTCATATGTGGTCCAAATCAGATTACAGATATATACAAAATGCAACCTCAGTCTAGACAGTCAGATCGGAATTCATTTCACCTTTGTGACAATCCTGCACTAGCAAAAGCTGCGATGAACGCAAACATGGAGGACGGCAGTGATGGAGGTAGTCAGTGCTCTTTCTTGTCTGTCACCTTTATCGTTTCCCTTTCTTGCACCTAAAATCAAAAATAAAATGTAGTCACTAACCACTGTGGCCTCCCTGTTTACTTCTGTACGAAAGTAGGGCTGTGCGATATGACCAAAAATTTGTATCCCGATATAATTTTTTTTTTAAAATAGCAGTAGCAGTTACTGTTGTAAATACCAACAGTAACTCGTGATATTTCTCTGCATCATAAAGGTGGGGTAACTTATGTGATTTTGGAGAAATCCAAAATCCATGACAACAAGCATGATAATTGAGTGAACAACCAAAAAGCAAGTAATGTAATGTCTCACCCACATGGAAAGAATCTATATAAACACCTAATATAAAGATACAGTATTCCAGTATACAGTAGTCCAATATACAGAATTTACAGAATAAATATAAACACCTAAACACCAAATACCTATAGGTAGGTAACTATATGCACGTATATATCTACACATATATGTACACATATGTACATATAATATAGGAAAACCGCTAATTTTATATATGAACCATATATTAAAAACCTATATCAAAACCTAAATTAAAACACATGTTTATATAGATTATTTCCATGTGGGTGGAGAAATTTTTGCCAGTATAAATAACATTAAGGAAATAAGACGCAATTAAAGAAAAGCAATAGATATGGATCCAGTACATTACATTATGTACCTCAGTGACGACGAAGCACCCATTCCAAAAAGAACAAAATAAAAATAAAATTAAAAAAAAACAACAAACCGTTTTGTTATACATTTCCTTCTTTTCCACTATCTCCATACAAGAAAGAATTGACCTTGTAAATGTTTCAGGAAAA